>JANHJO010002852.1:32016-42770 GCA_032468235.1 Pseudoxyrhopus heterurus
TACAATGTTCATGGTCATGAAAATAAAGAAAACTCTTTGAATGAGAAGGTGTGTCCAAACTTTTGGTCTGTACTGTACATGTCGGGTTCACCATCACTGAATTAGTGCAAACTTTTTTTTTTTTTCAGAAAACCCTGTGCTCTCAAGAAATATATTGGTCCAATAACATTCTAATATTCCAGATTTTTAAACTGGGTTTTCTTCTATGTTGGAAGTTTTTATATAAGTCTAAATAAGTGAGCATAGACACATTTAGATAAGATTAGACTAATACCACAAATCTCAAAGTAATCATTAAAATTATGTGCCACTATCTGAAGTTGAAGTATGCATTGTTCACTTTTAAACCTTTTTTAATATTAAACAGAACATAGTATCCAAAAGCCTATGACAGAAATAAGGAACTTGTGACATATATCAGTGACTGTCAATGGATTTGTACTACATATTGTGTGTGGCAAAAGTATATGGACCTTTGCTTTCAGTAAGTGGAGTGTCCTCCTTGGGCAGCAATAACTGCAACTAAACGTTATCTAATAACTTTTTATCAGTCCTGCACACTGGCTTGGAGAAATTTTAGCCCATTTCTCCTTATAGAACAGCTTCAACTCAAGGATGCTGGAAAGCTTCCACACAGGAACTATCCTCCTTCCACAAGATTTCTATAGGATTAAGATCAGGGCCTTGCCTTGGCCATTCCAAAACATTAGCTTTAACTTTAGCTTTAACTAATCATTCTTGGCTGTACTACTTTGTATTTTAGGTCATTGTATTGCTGCATGACCCACTTTCTCTTGAGCTTCAGTTCATGGATGTCCAGTTCATAGGTCCATCAATGATGGCAAGTCATCCTGGTCCAGAGAAAGCAAGCAAGTCCAAGCCAAATTTCACAGAAGGGACTAAAATCTAGTATTTGCCTTTTGCCAAACAACACCTTTCATTCAAGCAGACGAGTTCTATTTTGGTCATCCATCCATTTTTCCAATAGCCTTATGGTCTTTCACAAACTGTAGACACGGGAGCAATGTTATTTTTGGAGAGTAGTGATTTTCTCCTTGCAATATTGTCATGCACACCATTACTGTTCAATGTTCTTTTGATGGTCATGAACTTTTGAGTCTCATGAACACTATCATTTGCCAATGCAAGGCAGGTCTTTAGCTTCTTAAGATATTGTCCTAGGGGGTTTTGAGACCTCCCAGAGTATTACATGCCTTTCTCTTGGTGTGATCTTGATTAGTTGACCACTCCTGGGGAAGGTAAAAAAAGTGTCGAATTGCTTCTATTTGTACACAATCTTCTTGATAGTGGATTGGTGGAGTCCAAATCTTTGGAAATAGTTTTATAACCTTTTCCAGCCAGCTGAACATCAACAACTGTTTTTCAGAAGTCCTCAGAAATCTCCTTTGTTCAAGCCATGATATATTTTCACATACTTGTGAAGATGAGACTTTAATAGTGAATACCCAGAATTGTGTTCTTTAAAGAATGCTGGACCTTCCACATTTATATCTGATAATCATTACAATGACTGATATATATATGAGTCTAACTTACCCTTCAAATTAACTGATAATTCTAAAGGTTCACCTAACTTTTGCCACACACAAATAGTAGCTTTGGATCATTTTCCTCAATGAATAAATGAGCAAGTGTAATATTTATAGTTCATTTATTTAACTGGATTCTCTTTATCTAATTTTAAGACTTGCACAAACAGTTAGTCTTTTAGGCACTTTTATGCAGAAATATTAAAGGTTCAAAAAGTTCACAAACTTTAAAGCACCACTTTACGCACATGTTATTTCCCAGATGAAGCACATAGAAATCAGATTGACTATATTATTGGCAGAAGGAAGTAGAAGAGCTCAATTATTAACAACAAAGACATGGGCAGGACCAACTGTAGAACAGATTAGATATTGCTCATATGCAATTACCCAATTAAGGTAAAGTGGAAGAAAAAAGCCAAGCAGTTTCCAGAATATGACCTTGAGCACATACCCACCATTTTTAAAAAGAACATTAGGAATTACTTTGAAGCTCTGGACCTCATTGATAAGGGTTCAGAGGCACTAAGGAATAAACTTAAATAATTTGTTAAGAATGAATGTGTAAACAGATTGCCAAAGATCAAGAAACAGAAGAAAGCAAATTGTATGTCAGACCAAAGAGTGAAAATTGGAAAAAGAAAAGAGGTAAAGCACCACTGTCCCCTATCCCCCCCCCCAAAATAATCACAGGAACAAACAATGAAGAATTTCAAATAGCTATTTGAAGAGACAAAACTGTAAATGAAAATGGAAACAGAAATGCAAAAATGGGGTAAGTCTTCCAAAAAAATCCCCAAAATTAGAAGTAAGTTCCAACTTCAGAACGGAACACTAAAGGACACCAATAGACAGTTCTTTACAAGAACTATGTTTAGTCGATGATGGCAAAGAATCAGAAGGGGACTTGGTAGGACATTTTCTAACTAAAAAATTTATTACAAGTTACAAGCTTTTGTGAGCTGCAGCTCAATTCACCAGAGGAACAGATAGTAACTGTTCCAAAGAAGATCAAAAAAGATGGAATACACTAAAACTATGCGCAATAGAGATTTCAACATCGCAGACGCCACAGAACTGTGGTGTCGAACCTATGACACGCTTGCCCACAACAGCACGTGGTGCCACGTTGGCCGGCATGCCGGCCGTTGCCCAGTCCCGCCCTCCCACGCATGCACGTGCGCTGTTTTAGCTTTAAAAAAGCATGAAAAACAGCTGTTTTTTGCACATCGCGTTGCACTGTGGGTGGGGGCACGCGGGAGTGCGTGCACGCTTGCGTGTGATTTTGGCACTTGAACCTAAAAAGGTTCGACACCACTGCCATAGAAGATACTCCCACTTACAAGAATATCTAGTACTAGAAGATGAAGTTAGATCAGCACTCTGGCCAGAACCAGTCAGAAGGTTACATTGATGGAATATCTACAGAAATACATGAAACAACAGAAGAAAACTAAATAAAGGTTCTAACTAACCTGTGATCGCAAATCTGGAAGAAAAAACTCCAATATCTAACAAACTGGAAGATATCAATCTACATACCAATAACAAAGAAAAGAATTTAGCAGAACCTGCAAACTACAGTACACTATCCTTAATTTCACATGCTAGCAAAATAATGCTTAGGATCAGCCAATGCAGATTAGAGTCCTGGTATATTCCAGCAAAAGGAATAGGCCAGATGTTCAAGCTGGATTTAGAAAAGGCTGAGGAACAGGAGAAATTATTTCTGATGCACACAGGACATTTGAGAAAGCCAAAGAATACCAAAATAAGTCAGTGTGTACTTAATTGATTAAAAAAAAGTCTTTTAATTGTATTTGTCATGTCATGCTGTAGAAAATATTTAGAAAATTGAGAATTCCAGACCATCTCCTAGATGAAACATAAAATAACCTGTGTTATGCTAATGACACTATACAGTAAAAAAAAAAGGACTAAGATTAAATGTAAATATAAATTAATGCAAACTGTAATTTTCTCTGTGGCACTCTATGTAATTGAAAATTTTACTTTGAAGAAGCAGGATAGAAAAGGGACTAATGCTTTTGAACTTTGATATTAAAGAAGACTCTTGAGAATACTGTGGATAGCCAAGAAAATGAACAAATGGATCACCAAAGAAATCAACCAGAATTCATTCATGGCACAATGTTACTAATAATATTATGACAGCAACCATATTCTTGCCTTTTTGGGAATAAATCAAACAGATATTTTTGTAAAAATTGTAAGATTACAATACAAGCCATTTAAAGAAATACACTTTATAAAATGAAGTATATTTTAAAATATAAAATCTGCATTAGATAAACATTGAAAACTAGCTTAATCAGGAAACCTAAATGTAACATTAAGAAAATCTTAAAGCATATTTATACTATAGAACCTGCTATTAAAATATAGTGATGGTCCACCCATTTAGCTAGTTTCAAAAGCCAAATGGACAAATGAAGGGCTCTCTATGCTTACTAGTCTGGTACTGATTAGCACTTTGAGTACAGGCAGCATGTCTAAAATGTTACCTGTTAGGGAGCAATATTGGAGGAGATCATTTTTCTGTTATATAGATCTGTAAGTATCATGAATTTGTAGGAAAGGGGCACAGTGTAACACAAAATGTCAGACAAGATAGGGCATTGACCAGTATGTTCTCAATTTTAAACACTTACGTATGTACTTACACTGAACAGCATAGGAAGCCAAGAGTACAGCAGTATTATAAGGACAGGGCAATCTGTAAAAAGTAAAAAAAAAAACCCTAAAAATCTCTGCCATGAACTACAATATTTAAATCCAAACTATTTTACCAATTTACTTGAATTAGGTGAACCTGGTGAATTCTGTGGATATATTTCCCTACAAAAACTTTGTACAGAACACATATTTTCCATGAGCTGAATCATGATATACTTTCCTATTTTAAAAAATAAAAATATGCCTATCAATTGATACTTAAATGATTAAAAGTATACATTTAACTATTTTGGATATGAATAAACTGATATGTGCAGGTATTCCTCACTTAATAACCACAATTGGGACTGGCAGTTCTATCGTTAAGCCATGCAACCATTCAGTGAAATATCACACGATCACGTAGAATTTACAAAATCGGTTCCACTGTGGTTGTGAATCATCTGTGGTCATTAAATGAGTCATTATATGATTTTACTGCTGATTTCTCCGTTGACTCTGCTTATCAGAAGCCAGCTGTGAAGCTCACAAATGGCAATCATATAACTGTGGGAAACTGCGATGGTTATAAATGTGCATTGGTTGCAAAGTGCCCGAATGGTAATCATGTGGGGATACTGCAATGTGACATAATTTCCAGGACCAGTCATAGTTACAGTGGAACCTCGGTTCACGAATGCTTCTGTTCATAACCAAATCGGTTCACAACCAAAAAAAAATCAGCTAAATGTTCGACTCGGTTCAAGAACAAATCTTCGGTTTGCAACCAAACTTCCTGAGGATGAAGAAATCTCAGGAGAAAAAACATCTGAAGGAGAGCGTCCTTCCATCGCGGAGGCAGATTCTGCCGCAAAACAACAACCTCTCTCGCACTCAGAATCGACCGACTGAACAGTTTTCTCTGTGTTCATGGTTTTCTCAGTGTTTGTGTTAAAGGATTTTACTGTTACACTGTGATTTCTGTGGCGTATTTAACTATAGTACTGTATTTGTGTGCTTCAGAATTTAAAAAAACAATAGAGTTCATAGGGGTCTGGAACGGATTGATCGTATTTCCATAACCCAATGGGAAAATTTGTTTCGGGTCACAACCAACTCGGTTCACAACCAAAGTTATGGAACAAATTGTGGTCATGAACCGAGGTTCCACTGTACTTTTTCAGCGCCATTATAACTGTAAATGGTCATTAAACAGGGCAGTCATTAATGGAGGACTATCTGTATAGACATATCAAAATGCTAAGCCAGGATTCTAGATAATATTGGTTTCCTATGTTCAAGCTGAATACTGATGCAGCCTATCATTAGTTCTGTGGTTCTTTTATTATAACCATAAACAAAGGAATTTACTTATTAGTATCAAAACCAGGTAGCCTGACACCCAGAAAAGCCACGATTTATAAATTAAGAACCATGGTTTTTATATCCTAGCCTGATGAAGACTGGCAAGATCTCCAAGTTATTAACATATAAAATCAGAATTTGTGTTTTGTAGTTGGCAACTCAGGGAGAGGCAAATGTAAATGAGCAGTATCTCAGAATCCTAACATGTCATTCAAAACAAACATGGTCACTATATGTTTTAATAGAACATATTGTCTACCTGGAAGGAATAGAAATTCTACATCCTGTTGGGAATTGGAAGTGCAAGAATATTAGCAGACAAGTAAGAAAATGTTAGCATTTAAACACTATTTAGTATAATTCTGAATTCATTATAAAATGTGATGTCCCATCACTACATATACATTTACAATATTCTAGCACACATTTTAAATTTTTCACAGAATGCATACAATCACTTCATTATAGCATTATGTCATGCTCTTTAATGAATGCTGCCCATCCCTGCCCTGAATCACAAGACACTCAAGTTTGTAAAACAAACAAATCTTACCTTCCAGTAAGAATATCTTGTTTAATTTGCAAAAGATACTGGTACCTTAAAGAAAAAGTAAACAAGAACAACAGGTTGACAAACTTAATATTATTTTCTTATCTAACAAAATTAAGGTATCTTTTGACTTCTGCATTTGCATTTAAGAAATGCCCTTATTTTGTCTAGTAATACAAAAAAAATTAAAGCCAATTTCTTTTTATTATTATGCTAAAAAAATAAATCAACTAATGCGAAAGATTGAAGTAAAGATCTGAAATCTAATGAAATTATTAGGCAATCTCACATTATTTCAATCCTGAGCTACAAATATTCTCCTTCACTGATATTAGAAAGTTATGAATGGATTGATGCGCACGCATCAATTTACCCCAAAAATTAGTTGACTCGAGTATAAGCCGAGGGTGGTTTTTTCAGCCTTTTTTGAGGCCTGAAAAACTCGGCTTATACTCAAGTATATACAGTAAGTCTTTGAAATTAAATATAAAGAATATTTCCCACTGAATTTAAAAAAAAAAAAAACATAGTAAGATAAAGACTTCAAAAATTGGATAGTAGAGAGACTAGAGGGAACTTGGATTTTAAAATGGCAGGCGTTAAGAATGACATGATAAAAGATGTTACATTGGTCATACAAAAGAAACTGGATGATGTCATGACCTGGATAATTTTCCTATGATGGATTTACAAAAAAAGGCTTGTTAAAGTTTTGAAGAATTTTGTGAGAAAGACAAAGAAAAATTGAAAAAAAATCAGGTTCTAGGTTCCTTATTTAAAGGAACTGAATGTCAAGATTTTTAGATGTAAAAGGAATGAATATCAACTTGACTTATTTGATCAAGGTTAAGGTAGATATGCTATCTCTGGTAGGCCTTAGTGGACTTTTGCTGATATCTGAAATATGAACTTTACGTATTTGTTTACAGACAAGAGATGGGATATGGGGAAAAAAGATCATTTGCTGAATTTGAGAGTAAGTGATGTTACTAAAATTCTTCATACTTGTTGTAATGAAGGTGTGAAATCACATCTTTATATATTTCCTTTCTTTATTTTATTCTTTCTTTTCAATTTCTGTTTTCCCCTATTTTTCTTTTTTCTTCTTTTTTCATGCACTTTCCAGTTTTTCTTTTGTTTTATTTATTGAGTTTGTATTATTTACTGTTACTTTTATAATCCTTCATAAAATTACTATTAAAAGGACATTACATTTGAAACAATATAAATTCTATACGCATTTGTTATTTTATACTAGTTTGTCGGAAAAATGGTGTCCTGGGAGGCTTTCAGGTATTAAGGGACAATAAGAGCAGATTAAATGAATGCAGCGCTGCAGTTATGCAAATCCACAATGAAATTAAATTCAGTTGTCTGATTTTTTCCTTACAATATACATTGTAAATAATTTCTGAGCTGGAACACACTAGGATTAAAGGTACTTTAGCAAAAACAAATTGAAGCAATAAATGTTTTCAAAAACTTTTCTTAAAATTGTTCTTATAGATATCTGTAGACATCTATCTAGTTTAAACATACAACTGATTTTTTTTTAAAGTTACCAAATGTATATGGATGCAGCCCTACTTGTCCCATGCTCACAAAATAGAACTGCCCACTCAAGAATGATTGAAAAGATCTGAAAACTGGATTCTTCTAGGACTCTCTGAAGCTGAAGCTCTACTATCTTACGTAATGCGTTCTATAAAATCAAACATATGTAAATTTAATACCAACAGCATTATGTTTTACATAATAAAACAAAGAGGTAACTGATTAAAATAAAAAAGACAGATACCGTGTATATTCTTCTTGAAGCTTACTAGGATCGCTTACAAAAAATTTGACTCTGAAGTTCAAATTGTGGGGTGATCCTCCTAAAATGAACCAAAACATCTGATTAGAATTTGATAGTTTAGCGTAGGGTTTTACCTAAATTTACTGATGATTTTTATTCAAAGTAGATAAAATATTTTACTCACTTTTTAACTGTTTCCTAATTGGCTTGTTTGGATCCAGCCACCTCTGAGGGAGAAAAAAGATTGGCTTATTATAGTTTTTCCAAAACAAGATACATTTTGCCACATTTCCAAACAAGGAAATAGTAAAGATCCAGTTTTTGTTTTTATGTTTGCAGTGATACTGAAATGAGCACAGAGTTCATAAAATGCATGGCATATTCATCCTGGATATCCAGCTAAGGTAAACTCTTGGACCTGCTCTGGAAACCCTGAACCAGCACTCACAGATTATATTATATGTATGTATGGCTAACAATGCAGGATAAACATACTGTATTTTAAGCTTACTCTCCTACAGCTTTGGGGGATGGTATGCCAAAAATTTAAATGTCCCCTAATCTATACATTAAAACATTTTAAACCAAAAATTAGTCTATAAAACAACAGTTGAAATCAATGTCAGGTAAGGGGACATGGAAAAATCCATAGAACAAAATTATTTCAGTTTCTCTCTAAGTATATCATTTTTCATAAAGAATTCCATTAACCTAAAGGAAATTATTTTCCTTATCAGTTTTAATTTCTGAATTAGTGAAGTATATTTTAATTTATTTATTTATTACATTCATCTGGAAACACCTGTAACGAACACGTCATATTGGCTTTCCTCTCCATCCCCCAATTTGACAAGAAACCAATTTGGGATAAGTTGAATTTAGATGTGCACCCTGATGATTAGAAAGAACAAAAGGCCACATGCATCCTGTTTAAAATAGTTCTATTTTCTTTAGGAAATTACACTTGCCTAATTTTGCTTCTCTCAGTACTATGAGCCAGTGGGTGTGTTACTAATTTATGTATACAATATTTTATGAGTGCTTTTCTAGTAAAATGATTTCTAGAACTCATTCACTGCAGACTCAATCATCATAGATGGATTAAACATTCATGGAATGTACAACCACTATGATTTGATTTTTATAAAACTCAACAAACAAAACTGTCATCCTTTGCTAAGTAACTTGATGGTATAACACACACACACACACACACACACACTATTTTACCATATGATTCTTTGAAGAATTTGAAAAATTACAAATATTACATTAACAAAAATGAGCAAATATGATCGAGAAAGTTACAGGAGAAAAGTTATTAAGGTTAAAAGAAATTGTGATGAAAACACAACAGTGTATATCAATATATAAGATGAATATTAACAATACCAAGTATAATTAGTGGAGAATTTTTTATTTTAAAATCAAGCTGGTTAGCTTTACTAAAGCTGTTTGGTAATACAGCAAACCCTTGATTTAATGAATTTCAGGTTAGCAAACCTTGGAGGAAACAGACATCATCTGTCTTTATACTTTTATGCACTCATAAACTCTCATTTTACATAAAATAGGAATGCATAAAATTCCATTCAGATATAATAGATGATCAGCTAAATTGAATATACTATCCCTAAGTCTAGTCACACTATTTAATAAACTCTACATTAGATTTTGGTGTTGCTGTTGTTATGCACATATTTTTTGGGGATGGTTTTTTTTTGTTACAAATTACTCTGTGTTTCCTAACCCTAACCCTAACCTTAATGGTAAATTAAATCAAGCAAGAAAACTGGCAAGAGTAAAATTTAATTATGTATGTATGGAAAGGGAAAGGAAGGGCCTACTTTGAGAGTAACAAGTTATAATTAAGCTTGATACTTTTCTTACATATCCCATCTAATGAATTTGCCAAAGCTCTTTCAGTCTATGACATGTTATTCATGTCATTTCTTTCATAAGATCATTAACTACTTTGCAAGAGATTAAATGAGATTAAAATATTTACAACATTCTTACCTAAGTGCTTTTATTATTATAAAAAGCTGGAGTAAGAGGACGCCTCTGGAAGTGCCCATTATGATCTCCATATAACAGGAATATGTGAACTATCTGTAAGAATTATCTTAGGCTACAAAACTAGCCAACCAAGTTAATTAATGAAATTTTTATTTTAATAAACTCAAAAAGAATAAATATTCCTGATGAACTACAGTAATTAACAGCAAACTATAGTTCTGATTTCAGAATAAATTATGGTGTCCCAACTATTCTCATGATACTAGGACACATAGTTTGAGAACTGCTATGGGTGCCATGAAAAAAATTAGTGAGACATTAAGGTCTGAGAAAGTTTGGGGATACCTGGTACAATATAAGATCTAAAAAGTGATTTGTAAAAATACTTAAGATTATAAAAATAATTACCTTGAATTTCTGTTCATTTTTTGCTTATTCTGGTTACACTCTTCTTTCTGTTTATGTGAGCACTTTGTCTATGATTTTATCATGATTTAGAAAACTATTTTCATGGTTATTTGCATTTTGGGCTAATTTCTATTATCTCTAATATTCATCTACTTTTAATAGCGGGGTATTAGTCTATTATTATGCATATATTTTTGAGTTTACTTATAGGTTCTGATTAGACCATTATTAATAGATACCTATTCATTGCTGTATTTCTTACTCTATTCTCGGATGAAATTAAAAGCAATAATACATGATTTTAGCACAGAAAAAAGTCTGAATTAGCTAAGGATTGCATGTTGTTTTCCTGTTGCAGTCTGCCTTATGTACACACAAAGGGATTTTA
>JANHJO010002852.1:64129-81907 GCA_032468235.1 Pseudoxyrhopus heterurus
CCTCTATGAGTCGGACCCTGAACTACTTGGGTTAGGTCCATGGTTGTCATGGAAGCCATGAACTCCTGGGCCGCATCTGAAGTCTCGCCGAGAGAAGGCAGGTTGAAGTCCCCAAGAACCATAAGTCTAGGGAACTCCGCCAACCCGGTTACTGCCTCAAGCAGCACAGGCAGGGCTGTTGCCACGCAGCTGAGAGGCAGGTACATGAGCAACAAGCCCAACTGAACCCCTGACTCCAACTTCAAGAGGAATGACTCACACCCGACAATCTCCGGGGCAGCGATCCTGCAAGGTTGAAGGCTTTGACGGACAACAACTGTCACCCCCCACCCCACCCCTTTCCTGGAGACGCGGCTGATGCAAAACCTGAAACCCATCCGGGCACATCTCCGTGAGGGGGCACGCCTCCCTCTTGGCTCAGCCAGGTCTTGGTTATGGAAGCAAGGTCGTTCCTCTCTTCCAGGATCAGGTCCCAGATCAGGGGGGGCCTTGTTGGAAACTGACCTGGCATTTAGCAGCAGCAGCCTGAGTCCAGGGCCCTGATTCCCCAAGTCACCAGGTATATGAGGTGAGCCAGGTGAACCAGAACCAGAGGGGCCGGAACACGTAATCGCTTTGAGACAGCGAGTCGTAGTTCCCCGAGAGTGGCCCACACCTCGGCTCCCGCCATACCTACCCTTCCCAGTCACCAGTGAAATTTTCCAGCTCTCTATATCCCCAGAGAATCCCCCTCCCACAATACTGGTCTCCCCTAGCACTGGCAGGCCAGGGACTCCATCCATACATCTTCGAGGAGCGTACCTAGACCCCAGCCTGCTTCTGTTAATATACTCAGCAGGGGGGGTCCATGTTGGTTTCCCATCAAGTTCATCGATGGGAGTTCCAGTTCGTTGTGTTGCACAAGTTAAAGATCTTTTAATACAAAAACTGTAAAACATAAGCTTTTTAAATCAGGCTTTTAATTATTTTAATTTTATGTCTAATTATTAATTGCAAGATATTAGTGTCTAATACTAATATGAGAACTTGACTATATAATTAACCAGTTAAATGACTTATATGTCTTATATAGTTAGCATTAACATAAATCTACTTGGAAAATATTCCCCTAATATTATTACCATTTTAAGTTTGATCTTAACAAGATACAGGAAAATTCACAATGCTTGTATTTCTGGAAGAAGATTTTAATTGTACAAACATGTCTCTACCAGGTAGACCAGACTAAGATATAAACTTCACAGGAAGGTTGGAGCTACTTTAACTGAGACTGGTTATAATATCAGAATCTTGAAAATCTGATTGTGTTGTATTTGGTCCTCCTTATACTTGCGTGATCTGCTTCTGAAAGTTATTCAGACATTCTAGGTTCAGAAAATGTTTTACCCCTTATTGCCTTGGCAACAGAGCTTGCAGAAATGTTTTACTAAACTACATATTAAGATAAAATAGGATTACGTATATTATTAACCCACAATGTAGCTTGTTTATTTTTGTTGTATGAACCCAACTTTATTCATTATGCTTTATGTTTCAACACTATGAACAAACCACTTCATTGGTTTTTTTCAATAGACTATATTTTAAGCAAAGTGTGATTTAATAAAATGTTTTAATCCAGCTGTGATTCACCACTGTGCTCAAACTGAGATAATGAATATAACGCATCATTTCCTACATATATATCTCAAGATCTTCAACTGGACATTTTTATTAATGATCTAAAATAGAAGATCAGACAATCCTGGCAATGACATTGTTTCAGACACAGTTGAGGCATCTGGTCCTATTGTATTTATTTTCAAAGCATATGGTAGTAATATTCAAGCTGTTCTATTGCAGTGGTAAAAACAAGCAATGAAAAAATAATCAAATTTAGAGAAACTTTTCTATTAGCAAATATTGACAAAAGAATTTCAGAACAGAGCACATTTTAGGTAATTTGTAAAACCCAAATCTATATTGAGCAAAGTGACTTATCAAATAGGTGAAAGAATCACAAACAATTATGGAAAAGCATCCTTCTTGTGGAAACTGGTACACCAAGAAAAAAAAAAAAACTCCCAGTCTAACCAGCTTCTGGAAACTGTTAATGTTGATTAGCTAGGCTATGAGCTTGTTTTGTTTATAATCTGGAACAAATAGGATTACCTAACATATCTGTGCAATTGGTTTGAAGGTGGAGAATGAAGATTTTATCTTGGAACTTCTCCAATGCTAATTAAAAAGTCATGTATTTAGATCACCCAGAACTATGTTCTAGCTGAGGGGTAAGAAATCTGGTATTCTGACTGTAATTCTCATATTCAGTAACACATAATAGAAATTGTTCCAGAAATAAATCAGCAAGACTAGATTGTTACCTGTTTCCTAGTCTATTTTCTTTGCCTGTTTTTTTATTTTACTCTAGAATTTGATTTATTTTTATTTATATTTCATATTTCTTACCCGACCATCTCCTTGGAGAGGGACTCTGGGCAATGTACAATATAATAGCTATCTTCTTGAAAATATGCAGTTACTTTACAAAGGGCCAGGCTAGGCACACCTTGTCGGAGGAGAAAGACAGCGATGATCAACTGGGGGCAGTGGAGTTCAAGGAAGTCAAAAGGGGAGAGATGGGGTGGGAGATAGGCAGGTGGTGGGAGTTTGAAGTGAACAGAGCAAGACAGTAGAAGCATTGTGCAGCTTCTTTTTAAACCCCTGCACTTAGGTTGCCTGATTAATTTCTGCAATTCTCAGAGACTTCTCTCAGCCTCCTGCATTCTGCTGTCAGGCTGAACTTGTTGCGATGATCTGGCCTGGGCAAATTGGCAGGTGTTTGAAATATTCCCTGCTTGTAGATGATTTTCTGGAAGGTGATGTCCGATTGTCTGGAGATCTTTTAAAAACTACCAGAAGGCCAGGACCCTCTGAATCTCAGGGGGGTTCCATAAGTTTGGCACTGCTCATTCTTGCAGAATGATACTGTTTAATAGAGGAGAGCATACTTATCCTGTTGGATGTTGTTGAATGGGCAGAACCCTCAAAGACAGGAAATTCTGTAGGTAATATGATCATATGCCATGTAGGTGTTTAAAGATGACAAATGCCACCTTGAAGACAGACTGGAAGCCAATGTGGCTAAGGCATCTTGCACAGGGGAATTCTGGAGCACCCAAAATTGGACGTGCTGGACCATTTAAAGCTTCCAAGTGTTATTCAAAGTAAGCCCCATGTAAAGCACATTGCAGTAATCCAGTTAGAAAATGAGTAAGGAATGAGTGACAGCAAGCAGAGCTTTCTATTCCAGGAATGAGTGCAACCGGTGCATAAGATGAATCTGTGCAAAGGCTCCTCTAGCCATAATGTCTGTGTCCAACTATGTCCATAAGTGTGCAACTCCACGTCCAAAAGTTGCAACTCCATCACCCGGGCTCATTTTTCAGCTTTACATAAATTAATGAATAAAAATAACACAGATTATATTGTCACCTTTATTTCTATAATATAGATATGTGCCTGATAACAGGTTGGTTGAGTTCTCTATATGGGTGGCTATATTAAGTGACTCACATAAATATTTTAGCGCAATACAAGAAAAGCTGACATACCTGAAGGGCTAGGTATATTCCTGAATAATAACAGAGATAAATCTACATTTTATAGAACAGACTTACGGTAATCCATATATATGAGCATTTTTTAAATGATCAAGTAACCATTACTACCAATGCCATAGAAAGATTTAAAGTAATTCTGAATTTAATTTGAATCTAATAAAATGTATGGAGTGAAAAATTTCTAACCAAATCTATAATCATTTATCAAGGTACACATTCCATAGCTAACTTTTAAAGTACAAACAGCTAAAAGACAAATATTTACACAACAAATTTCCTATGTACACCAAATACCCCTCACAAGTGTCACCACCTTAAAAAAATACATTTTCATGTGTACAGCAGACAAAAATGTCAAAAAAGGTCAGCTGCACTAGCAAAATGTCATTTAGTCTAAAACAATTGCATTATTAGTATTACCAGTATTAATATTCTTTTAATATCACAGCAATTTATCCTGGTATTTATTTTAATTGGCATTATAGCAGAGTCAACATAGTCAATGAATAAACCTGATTATAGTGTTATTATGCAGTGCAGGTAGTAGTAAGTATGAATTGGGCAATTATCTTATATAGACAGGAATACACAGATAGGGTGTATGTATACAAACCCACATAACACTAGCTGTTATTTGAAAATAAGGCAGCATTTCATTTTATATTAAATGCAAACACATAAATAATATAAAATGTTATATGTATTTACAAGTATTGTTCTCTCATTATAAGCTTTCTCTCAATTAATTAAGCAATTTTATTCAAGCCAATTAAACAAAAGTGTAACTAGGATTAAATAGTCAATTTGCTATGACAACAAGCTGCTATCATTGGAACTCCTTTCTTCTTCATTCATATATCATAATGAGTAGAAAGCTTCCAGTAAGAAAAGAAACAGGATAACTAAAAACCATATTTAATTCAAAACAGCCAAAAATATAACAATGGCACAAAGATTAGTAGTATTTATATTGCATTGCCCCTCTTGGCAAATAAGAAAAAGTTGTTCCAAAGGTTAATTACAAATATTTACATTCCGTAAATATGTACTCAGAAGAATGTCTTATTTAGTATTGTTTACTTGAAAGTAAACTTTAAGCCATGCAATTAAAATGATTAGCAGAATTGTACCTTAAGTATATTTAGGCCTAGTAGAATATACTTCTGTGAGAAACTCTTTAGAATCTACTGATTATTCACTGAGGAACCGAACTAAATCATTAAATTTTGGATTATTCAAATAAACTTCATGGTGACAGAAAAGTTCATAGAAAGCCAAAGTCCTAGAAAATGCAATGCTTTCTCTCCTAGTTAAGAATTAATTTAGCTTCCTAATGATAGCTACTGGTATGTAGCAGGTAGTAATTTTATAAAACAGAAGTGTGTGAACATTATAAAACTGGCTTATGTTACAAAATGTGTTTTATTCTTTTATTTAAAAAGACAAAGGAGATTAGAAGAAGAATGAGTAACAAAATGCTGAAAAGCTTTTGGAGAACTAAATGCAGGTAAAATCCCTTTCCAGAAATATGGGATTATGCTAAGAACCCCTAAGACTTTCAAAAATAGAGTACTGTAGACACATCTATATATTTCAGGAAAAACGAAATAAGGATCTTCTGGTACAAACATATTGCATTAAGTTATAAAAAATATTAAGAGCTACTGAGAAAACTTGCAGACATTGATTTTATTAAAACAATGATATCCAGTTTCTTTTATTATGCAATGTCTGAACATCTTTTCCCCCATTTAATTATGCAGTGTGCAAGGAGATATGCTACCATGTATTACATCTCAGGATTTATGTTCTGAAACTTAACCTATGGGTAGTAGGTTGAGCCAACCGTTTCAGATTAGAGTTGGCAGTTATGTAAATACTCAATAACTTATTTCAAGGCCACCAAGTACAGCACAATGTTAATTTGTGAGAAATATAGTTTCTTAACTAGCTACACTATATCTGTGACTATTCTATTAAGCCCTAGCACAGAAACACATTTCACTGTGTAAAGCCAGAAGGTATATGATTTACTGCTCAGTTGAGCCAAGGAGAAGTCCCCCCCCAAAAAAGAAAAAAAGAGTTCTTTACCATACCTAGCTTTTCCATTTTTTAATATTGAATAATAAATCTAACAATCCTTTGGAAAATCTGAAAACTAATTATGGCTTTCAGTAATTTTGTAAGCCAACTTTCCTTATTTAAAATGGGAAGGATATCAGATGAAGGAATAATCAATATGTCTATCTTCTAGTTAAAAGAAAGAAATTAATCAGAAGTCTTCCGAAATCAGTGCTTTAGAGGACATATTTTAAAAATCTATTATTTTTTACTTTTTGCATACACTTCTCCACTCATATTATGTTAAGTGAATTTGCCTTTGCTCCCTAATTGTATCCTTTTACCAATTTTTATTCTAGCTTTCCATTCTTTTAAATTCTATCTTCCCCATTTCAATTAATTAATTTACTATCCAAGTCTCACGATAAAAATAACTGACCTATATGTGGCCTTCTATTGAACTGATAGCCAACAAATTCTACTGGGCATTATTGCCTAGGCCAAAATTACTACACTTATTTGTTTAAAATTTGGTTGGTGCAATCACGTCTTCAAAAGTAATAAATAGTGTCTCAAAACACAGTCTAAATTTAAATCTCAAAATTTAAAGAGCACAGTTCCAAAATTCCTGTACCTCTTCTGGGAATTTAATCAGATTTCAGCCCTTCAAAAAAGATTATGGGTAGTCCTCGACTTACAACCATTTGTTTAGTGACCACTCAAATTACAATGGCACTGAAGAAAGTATCTTATGATCAGTTTTCACACTTATTACCATTGCAGTATCCCCATGGTCAAATGATCAAAATTTGGATGCTTGGCAACAGACATGTATTTATGACAGATCATGTGACCACAATTTGGAACTTTCCAGCCAGTTTCCAACAAGCAACATCAATGGGAGAAATCAGATTCACTTAATGACCTCATGATTCACTTAACAACTACAGTGATTTGCTTAACAACTATGGAAAAAGGTCAAAAAATGGGGAAAAACTTATTTAACAACTGCCTTGTTTAGCAATGGAAACTTTGGGCTCAATTGTGGTCAAAAGTCAAGGACTGCCTATTACTGGTCCTAGACTAGTAAATGGCACCCCATTCTAAAATAAAAACAAGTTGCAGGCTGAGTTTATTTTCTAATTATCAATGAATATGTAAAGCTTTAATTTTTCAAAATATTTTTCTGATTTGGGATCTCAGTAAAATTGGCGGTTAAAATTTAGCTCAAACATAAATTGGGTTCATTTCACATACTATAATTAATGAACATTCCTGTTTTGTTTTGTTTTTTAGAGGATTACTGAAAACTTCTATTTTACTCAATACGAACCCCATAAGATCTAGGAGCTCTAGAGAGAAAGTGCAAGATATTAATCATTTTTAAATGTGTATATGTATCTGAAAAAGGAATAAAAATAGTTTTATGCAGGAATTCAGACAAACCAAAATTTTTCATTCTGTGCAATGGAGCACTCCCTCATGCTTTCATATACAAAGAAGCAATAAGAGAGAGAAAGAGAAAGGGAACACACATATATATGCTCATGCACTACAAATATCAGTCTTTTTATCTGAGCAGTTGACTTGCGTTTCATATTGCAAATTGCTGTTAAAACTCCTCTTAGTATGCTATGCTTTGCTATTTAAGATCAAGTTTAAGTTGATCTCTCAAACCAACAAGTCTGTCTTCCTGGATTATTTCAAGTATGGACACACTGATTTCTATTTGCATATTTCTCCTGTTATCTTCAGGATCCATAAAAATAAGTATACAAGTACCAAGTACAATACTATTTCAAAGTTCAAGGCCTTTATTGTCATTGTACATCATGTATACAACGAAATTGGTTTAGCCTCTACTGGTGCAGTCCATACAAGAATACAAGACAACATGAGTAATATAAAGAATAATCCTTATACAAGTAATTAGGGGAAAAAACTAGTCATACATTTCCATAGGTACGTCATATTCTGTGCAAAATGTATATTACTCTGGTGTATGATCTTATATCATGGTATATACATATTACACACTACACTGGCATCAGTGAAATTCATCGTATTAATCTGTTTGTGGTGCTGTATTGAGTTTAGGAGTCTGACAGCCCATGGGTAGAAGCTGTTTTTAAACCTGTTTGTCCGGCTGGCTATACTTCTGTGTCTTCTGCCAATGGTAAAAGTGAAAAGAGACACTGGCCAGGGTCTGAATCATCGTATTTGCTTCATTTTTTTTATTTACTTTCATAAAATTTAACTAAATGTGGACAATTTCAGGATAAATTAGGTTCCCCCTAACATAACAATAGAAGTATAGTCTGATATATGATAAAATGGGTTAACAATTCTGGACACAATATAGGAGGGAACAATGGCAGAATATGTGGTTCAAAAGAATGAAAATTATGCTATAACCTAAAAAAGAATGCTGATAAAATGATATAGTATTGGTGTATGATTCCCAAACAATTATCCAGAATGTATAAAAGTGCTTCAAATCTATGCTGACGATGTGTACAACATGAATGATAATTTAATCTTGCCTGCTGGGTTTGTAAAAAAAGAAAAACAGGAAATTTGAGATTCAAATACATACAGTGATATCAAAATTTTTAAAGATCACATGTAACTGAAACCATAATTTTTCTTGCTGGAACTAATGGTTACAGAATTAGAAAAGAATTATGGAATATTGTTTTTGTGTATGATAGCTGCTGTGACACTATCATATGCACAAAAATTGAAAGACTGAAATACCAACAGAGTTAAGCAGAGATGGTAAAATTGACTAATTTGATTAGACAAAAGGCTAACAACTTCATTTATTAATAACTGGAAACCCATTATGGGCTTTTTGTTGAAAAAAGAGAAAATGAACTGGTGATTTATGAGTTTGAAAGGATAGATGATGGAAAGAAGGAAATTATGATGCATTTATAGAGGGAGAGGATAAATGTGTTTATGTTGAAAAGATTGGAAACTACTTCTTTATAATCTTTTATCTTTTCCTTACCTATTTGCTACTTTCTTTATCTATCTAACTTACATAGCCATATCTCACAAACAAGTGATTATAGACAGTGTGCAACAAAACCAAAACAGTATCTAAAATATAATTATCATTATTTAAAAAAGTACAAATGAGTCTAAAACAAATAGCAGACAAAGGGATGCTAATAGTAATGGAGCCTCCTCACTTTTCCACCTGTCCTTGAGGTCCCTAGGCCTTTTGGTATAAACAAGTCTTAAGGAACCTTCAGAAAGTCAGAACAGATGCTCATGTCAGGGGGAGATGATTCTACAATGTGGGTACTACAGCAGAGAAAGTCCACCATATGTAGAAGGCCATGTATTGTTGTTCATCTGAGGTTGCATTTACCTACTTTTAAGAACTAGATGATTTTTACTATGTCCTGATATATAAAACCACAGAACTCAATGAGGATGTACTGTAACTGTGTAGGCAACTGAACCCGTAACAGTTGGGTGGGGCAAGCAGGTGAAATCAGGGACAGTGGTCCCTCAAATAATCTGGTCCCATGCCATGGAGACCTTTACACGTCAACATCAACACCTTGAATTAGACCCAGAAACAAACTGGTAACCAAGGCAGCTCATGCAGTAGAGATGTAACATGTGTTCTACCAGAAACGTACACAATGCTTGTGTTGCTACATTTTGCAGTGGCTGAAGTTTCTAGATATTCCTCAAGAGCAATCTCATGTAGAGCGCATTGCAATAGTCCAATTGGGGCCCAGGGCATCAGGAACCATGAGCAGGACCACTTGATATAGTAATGGGTACAACTGGTGCATAATTAAAGGTCCTTCTAGCTATGACTGATACCTGCTTTTTCAGCAGGAGTCATAAGTCCAGGAGGACCCCAGATTATGCACAGGGTTGGTTTTGGGCAATAAAGCCCCATCCAGCACAAAAGATGGTACAGGCCTAGAACTAGAGTTTCTCTCAACAATAACAATTCTCTCTCTCTCTCTTACGATAAGAGCAACATCAAAATAAGACAATCTATTGTTAATGACTATATTCCAGTGTAGGCAATCTCCATAACTAAACATAACTATCGAACCAACTGCAGCTTTAAGAAATGCTACACAATTTTCCATACCTAAAAACTGAATTGTAAACAGATTATATGAAGGGTAGATATTTGTAAAACTTAAATATTGATTTCTGTCACTTTAAGTAATTGATAATTTTCACCCAAGAATTTGCTGTGTTTCCCTGAAAATAAGACCTATCCCAAAACTAAACTCTAGCATGTTTTCTGCACATGCACCCAATGTAAGTCCTACCTGCAAAATAAGTCCTACTTAAGCATCTGTGCAGCTGGCTGCATCAGGTTGGTCACGGTGCCACCGACATGAGGTGAGGCGAGGGGGGGGGGTGGAGCTGCCCTACACGCACACCAGCTTACCTCAGGTTCCCCGCAGCCAGGCTATCCATGCCCTGACAACTGCCTCACAGCGGCAGCACCAACAGCCATGTGCAGCAGGAGCCGACCCACTTCTTCCGGCACTGGCGAGACACCGGAAAGGGAGGCCGAGTGACGTGCTGGTGCCACAGCCATGAGGCGAGGGGATGGAGCTGCTCCACGTACCCCGCATCGGCTTACTTCAGGGCCCCAGCAGCCAGGCAATCCATGCCCCAACAAGTGCCTCGCTTCACAACTGCAGCACCAGCACATTGCTCAGCCTCCTGATCCAGTGCAGTGCCAGTGCCGGAAGAAGTGGGCTGGCGGCCACATGGGCTCCTGCTACACATTGCTGCTGGTGTTCTGCCGCAAAGCAGTTGTAAGGGCGTGGATGGTCTGGTTGCAGGGGCCCTGAGGTAAGCCGGTGCTGGGCATGTGGGGGGCAATTCCACCCCCGCTTCACAGCAGTGGCACTCAAAATAAGACATCCCCTGAAAATAAGCCCTAGTGCTTATTTCAGATCCCAAAAGAAAATAACACCGGGTCTTATTTTTAGGGAAATATGGTACTATGCAATTTGTACCAGTTAATTTATACCAAAAAGTTTGGAAACATGCCAAGATTTCTTCCCATTAAAACCACTCAAATATTTTAGTGCCAAAACCTCTTCGTCTTTACTCATACATTTACCATCGTGCTGCATGGTTATTCTAGTTGTGCATCCTGTATCCAACTTCTAAACCTGCAATAGTTGGTATTTTTATTATGGGTTTAAGCAGACTGTCAATATCTTGTTCAAAATGAAAAGGATCTACCTAACATAAGAAACAAAGTTAGATGTATTACATTATGTTGAAGCTGAATGGCATCTTCAGCCTAAGATGAGCTTTTAACTTGGGCAAAATTACTGTGCACAATATAACAAATGCTAATTGTTATGCTTTGATGCATTCTACCCCTTTGTCTGCCAGATATCCATGAGCATGTAAAAATACCAGCAAAATGGATACAATTCTTTCACTGCACGCCAAGACAAGAAAGCAAACATGGTTGAGTAACATAGTGCTTAAAAATAAATGTATGAGAATATTTACATTTATAAAAATTTTATAAAATTTTATACCATGCTCTGCAATCCCTTTTTTCCACTGGTTTAACATCTTGTTAGGGGGTAATTCATGTATAAGTGGAAAGGCACTGCACAGCCAAAGATTTAAAATCATCAGCAAGCATATTAGTAAAACTTTCACAAGAAGAGACAAAGCTATTACACAGGACATATTTGTACCTGCAGAATATGCCACCATTCATCCACACTTGTCCATTCTTTTAGTTGATACATCTTATTACTATGTGTTATATTCCATGAAAGAAACAGTCTTTGTAAACTATTAGGTATTTTGGGTGATACTATCAGAAGAATGGCCAAAAATGCTTTACCTCTTTTTTGTTTTTGGTAAGCAGGAGAATTATGGGTGAAATTGGGAACAGGTAGACTGTGGAAGTCATTACTGCATTCCCACATTTAACTCTCCCCTTCCCGAACTGTTTGAAATCAGTTTTTTTCTTTCGAGGCAATTTCTGACTTTTTAGACGGTTGGGATTGTTTTAAATGTAAGAACAGGAGCATTTAACTTTCAGGAGAACTCCCATTCACTTCTCCACCCTTAAGGCCTACCAAAAGCAAGGGCTATTGAGAAATTAACATGGGAACAGGAGGAGACTTTCCACCTTTTTCCAGATTTGATTCTGAAGAAAGATTGTGTCATAATTTCGAGGTGTGCCTCATATAGTGGTTTTTTGAATGGCTTTGATGTTAAAATATAGACTAGGAATCTGAGGTTTGTTCTTTATTAGGGAAGGGGCAACTGAGCCCTTTGACATCCCTGTACAGTCCCATGAAAAGCATTTGAGCAGATGTGCATGTCAGGTGTTTTAATGTATAGTCCTATTCAATGTATATAATGAAAAAGGTCCTAGAATAAATCCTTATATCCCCAGATGGCAAGAGATTCCACGAGAGTGAAACAAAACGAAATGAAATCTATTAAGCAAAAGCTTGAAATGAAATAAGGTAAGGAGGGGGGATTTTCAGAATGCATTCTGCCTGCAGTAACATTTACTTATGAGTTTGACACCACTGCTGTACTGTATCTTCCCCATTCCCGAGTTTACAAAAAGAGGAATCACATAATGACACTGAATGTCAACAGAAAAATTTCTTCACCCAAAGCATTAACTATTGTAAGATAGTATTGAATTCCTTTATCATTAAATGAGATGTAATGAGGAACACTTAGATGGATTACATTACAGGAAGTCGTCTTCTTATGACCACCATTGAATCCAAAGTTTCCATTGCTAAGCAAGACAGTTGAGTTTTGCCCCATTTTACAACGTTTTTGCCACAGTTGTTGAGTGAATCATGCAAATCTGGTTTCCCCCGTTGACTTTACTTGTTGGAAGCCAGCTGGGAAGGTTACAAATGGTGATCACATGACCCCAGGATAGTGCAGCTATCATAAATACATGGCAGTTGTCAAGTGTCCGAATTTTGACCATGTGATCCTGGGGGTGCTGAAATGGCCATAAGTGTGAAAACCTGTCATATTTTTTTCAGTGCAAACAGTCACAAAACGGATGGTTGTAAATCAACAACTACCTGGATTGTTTTACAATAAGTTATTAGGTGCCTCTTTAACTCAAAACAAGGATTTTTCTATAACCACATAGCTATCAAATGAGTCCAGAAAAGAGAGTGCTTTTTTTGGGAGGGAGAACCACAGACAGGTACAGCAGGTGGGCCAACACCAAATCTGAAGTACCTTTTCTACTTTGGAGCCAAACACTGCACACTTCTAAACACTGACACTCAGTTCTGTTTTATGTTTAATCTTTGAAAGCATTTTTACATTATAATATTTAATTCAGCAATAATTGTTAGCCAATCAGACAATCTACATACCACTTCTTTAAAGCTGTTAAGAGATACTGAGACGTACAGTCTTTGAACATTAAATTTGCTTTCACATTGACCACTGGAATCAATGAGACACGATTAGCATTTCAGAAAACACTAGTGCAGGTATGATGTCATCAAATTTAGTCAACAGTTGAATTATGAGCCAAAAGTTTTATTTTTTATTCTTTAAATTTATATAGCTGCCCATCTCATCAAACAACTGATTAGTTATAATTTCTTACCCTCCTTATCATTCCCTGTTATACCTTGATTTCCATTTGCCTACTTGCAACATTATTCTAATACACATAATTATGTTATAGCAGTTTGGTTAAAAGCAGTATGATTAGTGGCTTTCTATTACTTTACAAGCAGTGATGGTACCAGAATGCACATGGCACAAAAGAAAGAACAGTTGTTAGACTCCAAAGAAAGATTTGCTTGTTCACTAATGTTTATAGTGTGGATAATATCGTAGGTGGCACAGTCAGTCATACTGAAAGCTTACAATTAGTCAATTTGAAAATAAAAGGACCCAGGATAAAAAAAAGAACCCAAATCAGTAATATTTAGGAAGATATTGATGCCTTCTTTAACAAATCATCCTTAAACGTATGTATTGTAGTAAGTTCAATATATACAAGTTTTCTTCTAGACATGCTACTTTACAATATCACAGTAGTATCTTGCTAATACCAGATACAATCATTTTTCTTAACCATTAATCATAGCACTCCTAACTCTGCAATAATTCAACTCAGTAATTCAAGATCAAATTTCTCCAAAACCTCCTTCCTATTAAAAAGGAAACTTGCTTTCTTTTCAACCTTGATACAGATTAATTTTTAATACCAAGGCCTTTTCAAGAGCCCACTATTAGTGATAATTGTGACATTAAAACAGTTTCTCTGGATTCTCCTGTAAGCAAAAGGATGGTCAAGCAATCCATAAAGGACTTTTGTGCTGTATCTTTTGTGCTAGTTGTAATCTCAATACAGCAGCAAAAGAGTAAAATAAAATGGGATCATTAGAAGGGAGATTTAATTATCCAGCAACATCAACACAACAGACATTACTGAAGAGGACTAAATCCTCCATGTTTCTCCTTATACCATTCCCATTAACTATATTATTCCCCAATCAGCATATAAAACAACAGCTTAATAGAAAAAAGGGGAACATAATTTCTCTGTGTTGGAATAGGTGATCAAAATGTTTTTATAGATGTGATCCTATATATACCTTAATATTAATTGCACGTGCAGAATTGTAGATCAAAAGATCAATAAGTTACCTGCTGAAAAAAGACATGGATGCATTGCTACCAAGGAAAAATCCAATGAAGAAATAAATTATGTATGTTTGTTAAATGTAATATACTACAGTTAGTCCTCGGCTTACAACCATTCATTTAATGACCGTCCAAAGTTACGATTGCACTGAAAAAAGTGACATATGACTTTTTCATTCTTATGACCACTGCAGCATCCCCATGATTATATAATCAAAATTCAGATGGTTGGCAAGTGGTTCATGTTTATGAGGATTGCAGTGTCTTGGGTCATGTGATCACCTTTTGCAATCTTCTGACAAGCAAAGTCAACAGGGAAGCCAGATTCATTTAACAACCATGTTGTTAACTTACTAACTGCAATGATTCACTTACCAACTGTGGCAAGAAAGGTCATAAAATGGGGCAAAACTCAACAACTGTCTTGCTTAGCAGCAGAAATTTTGGGCCCCATTGTGATCATAAGTTGAGATCTACCTGTACAGTATGTATCAGAGTCTTTCTGTAGTATACACTAAATATCACAAGATTTTAAAATTAGATACATTAAAGTTAAAATTAGAAATAAAATAATCAACAACTAAAATGTATTTAAAACAATGTCTTAAATGGGCTTTCTAGAAAGCTACAAAAATCCCCTCAATACAGTACAGAATGATTTCCAGAAACTCAGAGTGACTACGGAGAAATCTTGACCCCCCCCCATGTTACCAGAAAACAAGCCCATAGCAACTGTAGAAAAAACTCAATGGTATGAGGAGCATTGTTATTGGATTCAATGTATATAAAATAAAAAAAGAAACCCAGCACTTTATAATTAGCTTTAATTGAGTTTAGGTGTGGCAATTCCATTTACTGGCTTGCCACTATAATAGGAAATTGCAGCAAGTGCTGGCTTCCTTGTACATACAAAATACATTTGTGGTGATTACATGTTTATAGCAGAAGCAGACTGCTAGTTTTTCTCTTTGGTATGGATGCATACCAAAACTAACTGGAGTAGTACTTTCCAATCCTACTTGTTTTAATGGTTGAGCAAGGAGAAGATCCCCCCCTTTTTTTTCTTCAAGCAGCAAAAGAAACAATAGCAATACAGCAATAGCACTGTATTTATATACTGCCTATCAGGGCTTGCAACCTTCTCTAAGCGGTTTACAATATCAGCATATTGCCCCCAACAATCTGGGTTTTTATTTTACCCACCTCGTAAGGATGGAAGGCTGAGTCGACCTTGAGCCTGATGGGATTTGAACTGCTAAATTGCAGGCAGCTGGGAGCTGAATACTTAATTACTAAGTACAGCACTCTAACTGCTGCACCACCAAGCATCAAAGCAGAGAGGGAAGGATTAGAGGCAGTGAGAGAACCTTGAACACCTCTACTTCACATGCCTGATTTTATCATGCTTTTTTCGCCATGGTTGTTCAACTGATCACTGCAGTTGTTAAGTGAATCCCATGGTCATAAGATTCAATTAAGGTAATCTTAAAATAAAGTAGAATTAGCACATTTGGTTGTGTAAGTCTGATAGGACCAATCTCCTGTCTGGTCTTTTCTATAACCCAAGAAGTTAGAGAGAACCTTTTCTTACGTCTCTTTCTCTGCCCGTTATACAGCTGCAGGCTGTGCCTTTTCTTCTCTGACCATTCCCTAGGCCAGGATCTCCAACCTTGGCAACTTTAAGACTTTAGATTAGATTAGCAGAGTTGGAAGGGACCTTGTAGGTCATCTAGTCCAACCCCCCCCCCGCCCAAGCAGGAGACCCTATGCCATTTCTGACAGGTGGCAGTCCAGTCTCTTCTTGAAAACCTCCCGTGATGGAGCACCCAAGAACTTCTGAAGGCAACTTCTGTTCCATGGGTTGATTGTTCTCAACTGTCAGAAAATTTCTTCTTATTTCCAGGTTGAATTCTCCTTGGTCAGTTTCCATCCATTATTCCTGGCCTTCAGTTGCTTTGGAAAACAGCTTGACCTCCTCCTCTCTGTGGCAGCCCCTCAAATATTGCAACACATGTCCTCCCCTGGTCCTTCTCTCCACTGGACTAGCCATGCCCAGTTTCTGCAACCGTGGAAGATGAATTCTGAGAGTTGAAGTCCACAAGTCTTCAAAGTCGCCAAGGTTGGAGACCCCTTGCCCTAGGCCAGGGGTCAGCAACCTTAAACACTCAAAGAGCAACAAAGGTCCTAACCGGAAGCCCTCCATTCAATTCTGGGGCCAACCGGAAGTCCGGTTCCCCCACCATAGAGTCTCCTCCTAGTGCAGCATCCCTTTTCCTCTACCTGTCCTAACCGAAAGCCCTATCAATTGTGGAGCTGACTGGTGACAGGGAGCTGCAGCAGAGGGATGAAAGAGTCACATGCGGCTCCAGAGCCCCAGGTTGCTGACCCCTGCCCTGGGCCATATTTCTCCCCACCTCCTCCCTATCTCCCAAGGTCTTCCACACATCCCCTTCAGAGGTGGCATTCAGCCAGTTCCAACAGGTTCCGGAGAACTGGTAGCCATAATTTGGAGAACCGGCAAATACCACCTCTGGTTGACTGAAGCAAATACCACCTCTGATTGGCTGACTGCATAGCCACGCCCACAGAACCGGTAGTAAAAAAAATTGAATCCCACCACTGATCCCCTTCCGTTCTAGCTCTGTTCTCTCTCTTGCTTGTCATACCTCGGGGGTCAGTGGGGTGCAGTCGGCTCCATGGTTGCTCCCGTTGAAAGGATTCTGCGCGAGAAGGAACGGGGAGTTGGCGGCCATGTCCAGGAGCGGGTAATTAACCAGGACCACTTTGCTGAAGTTAAACTTGTAGGTGAAGCGTTTCCCTTTGGTCTTGTGGAGAATCCGCTTGTTGTAGTAATACCTGCAGAAAGGAGTGGAGAAGCTGAGTTAGCGGTTGGTGGATGGAATCTATACATTCCTCACCCCAAAAGTAACGGCAGAATAGGCTGTAAGTCGAGGAGGCACCGGATGGGAGCGGCTTCCTCAGAAGAGGTCCATCCTGTGGTTAAAACAACATGCCGGAAATAAGAATAAGGCGGTGGGCTTCCACTTATTTTGCATCATCCATCCTGCATTTAATTAGGAGTTAAAAAAAACAAAAGGAAAACAGAAGTCCTCAAATCAAAGCCACACCCAAAATGTATAATCTTCTTCTTTTAGCCACCATCAGGAAAGAGAGAAAGGAGAAAGGAGAAAGTGAAGAGGAGGAGGAGGAGGAGGAGAAGGAGAAAAAAGAGGAAGGAAGGAAGAAAAGGAGAGAAAAGAAGGAAGGAGGGAGGGAGGGAAGGAAGGAAGTCCTCAAATCACAGCCACACCCAAAATATTTAATCTTCTTTTAGCCACCATCAGGAAAGAGAGAAAGGAGAAATTGAAGAGGAGGAGGAGGAGGAGGAGGAGGAGGAGGAGAAAATAGAGGGAGGAAGGAAGAAGAGAGA
>JANHJO010002852.1:137488-154756 GCA_032468235.1 Pseudoxyrhopus heterurus
AGGGGGAAGAAGAGGATCAAGAGGATGAGAAGGAGAAAGAAGACAAAGAGGAGGAGGAAGAGGAGGAGGGGGAAGACGAGGAGGAGGAGGGGGAAGAAGATGAAGCGGAGGGGGAAGAAGATGAGGAGGAGGTAGAAGAAGATGAAGAAGAGGAGGAAGAACATGAAGAGGACTCAACAACTTGATTCACAAATACATAATTTTTCCTTCAGATACATTACTGCATTTACAGAAATAAATACCTGGGCAATGCCGGGTCATCAACTAGTGCTTAATAAACTTTCTGTGGGAATTTTATTCTATGGGATATATTCTATGGATTTTCCAAAGACTCTGAAATTATATGAGAAGGATCAGGGAAACAAATGACATGGAGATGATGATGCATTAGATTTAAAGAAGACAGAATGCCTGCACGATTTGAAACTATTATTATATTAACTATCAATCATTACCTATCAGTGTGTCCTACCTCACAGGATTATTGTGGAAAGAAAATGAGATATCTATAACCATGAACTTCCAGAAGAAAGATAGGATATAAATAAACAAAATTTTCTGAAGTCTGCTAAGTGATCAATATTAAACTTTTTTTCAGTCTGAGGTTATAAATTTGCTTCCCGCAAAATACTAAATAACACTTTGGCACTTAGATAGCAGCTTACATATTATCACCCTTTAATATTAAAATGGTTACCGTAACCTATGCACATTATCTTTTTTTCTTGTTCAAAATATTTTACAAACTAAAGTTAAAATAATATTTTCTTTCAAAAATATATGTTAAGCGAAAGGAAAAGCCATTTTTTTAACTTGACTTGATGGGCAACACTTGGATTTTAATATGGCTATAAGAGACATTTACAACCTTTGATGTGAGGTTTACATTTTTTAAAATTTAATCCATAGAAAAGCTGGAACCAGATAACACCACCACCAATTTTTTTTTCATATATTAACAATAATGACATTTTAAAAAAAGTTGCCAGGCTGCAACTTTAAAAAAAAAATACCCATAATTTATTATCTTAAATTTCAATCATGTTTTTCCTGCGCCTGGGGTGTGTTTAAGATATTACTAATGAAGTTTCTTCTGGAAGTGTACGATGGATGCTTTAATCTGAACTTTGGGAGAATATTACCATTTGAAGCATATATTTGCTCTCCTTCTTTACCCAAGATAGTCCGAAAAGCCTTATTCTGTGACAGAACTTTATCGTAGAATTCCACCCCACCTCTAGCAAAACTGGGAGAAATGGAAGCTGCCTTTCTGTCTGTCCTATAATCGAATGCCTGGCTTATGGTGTCATATAACAGACAATAGCCCATCAGCCCGAGTGCCACAACTGCCATGTTGTAAATGCTTCGGAGTAATACTGGAGCATAATATAAACCCAAGACCTGCTTTACAGTTACTCCAGAAATATAGGACCCAGCCAGACAAATGGGACCAACAGTTGCACATATCAAAGGCCTATTTTGTTGCAAGTCAATGATCTCTCTTGCAATGGCAAACTTCTGAGCGTCTGGAGAAAGTGTCAAGGCATCTTTCAAAGCCAGGCCCTCTGGGCTTGTCCAGTTCACTTTCTTGCCTCTAAGCTGAACGCCTATCTTGGCAATCTGCTGTTCGCCATTCGATCTATCACTGAAATGATATGGGATGCCCACCACACAACCTTTGGCTCTCCATGGTAGGCCAGCGCTTATGGGGTGCAACGTGCAAGTCTTAATGGCGTCATAACGATCTGCTGACTTCACTTTGACATCACGGAGGATGTTATAGAACAGGTTCTGCAAATCTTCTGAAAGCCCCAATGGCTTTCCATGGTCCCAGGCCTGATATATTGATTTGAACAACTCCTTTGAGAAGACGTGGAAAGTCAAGTTGGCACCAAACAATCCAGCACAAGAAATGGACAAAAAAGCAATCCTGTATTTCTCCATCATAGCAACTGCTTTCCATAGAGAATGAAATGCCATGTTCAACTTCCAGCCAGATTCTGTTCAAGAAAGAATATATCTGCACAAAAAGAAAAATCTCAATGAGTAGGTGGAATTACTTTAAACTGATGGAGAAATAACACTGTATTCAATAACCAGAATGCAACTGCAGGAATACAGTAACAAAGCACACTTTTTCATGATACAGCAGCCACATCTTTTTCAACAGCAAAGAGGGCATGCACGCATGTGCATAAGGAAACAGCCTAAAGCAGTTTTTGGAATAGAACTTAGAAAAAGACATGGCTAGAAAAAGGCATGGTCTAAAAGAGATGCTTTATAATTGCCCGGAAGTACAGCCTTAATCTCCTATTTATACTATAATCCTGTACAGGTAGTCTTCGACTTATGATCACAGGTTCAGAATTTCTGTTGCTAAGCCAGGTGGTTATTAAGTAAATTGTGTTCAACTTTACAATCTTTTTGGCCACAATTTTTAAGCAAATCACTGCAATTCTTGAGTGAATCACTTGGTTGATAAGCAAATCCAATTTCCCCTATCGATTTTGCTTATCAGAAGCCAATCGGGGAGATCACAAATGGTCATCACATAACCCCAGGATACTGCAACAAGCAAATGCACACTGGTTGCCAAGCACCCAAATTCTGATCACGAGACCGTAGGGATGGTGCAGTGGTCATAGATAGTCATGTCAATTTTTTTCAATGCTGTTGTAACTTTGAACAGTTGCTAAATGAATGATTGTAAATCAAGGACTACTTGTATAAGGATGATTCAAGACAGCTGTACAAATCAATCAGGAGTGGGTGATCTTTTGCCTGCATTCACAGCTGGAATGCAGATGGAATTTACCAGAGGCAAATTCCCATTCCATAACGACTAGAAAGCATTATGTGTGTGCCTGTGTGTGTGAAGGCAAATGCTGATTGATTGCAATGAAAACAGAGTTGAAACACTTTGTGTACAAGCTGTTCTCTAGGAACAGCAATAGAAGGCAAGCCAATTGCCAAAAAATATGTCTAGTTTACAAAAATATGTTTTGCTTACAAAAACAAATTACAATAGCAGAAAGCCAAGAGAAGTACTTCCTTTTCTAGATGCATAGTCTATATACTGTATAGATGTGATTATTGTTAAAGGAATTTAATATACCGTAACTGGAATCAGCGGAATAGTGAGAAAAAGAATTGGATTCAGATTCCACTTGCCAATCAGACATTAAGATATTAATGTTGGGTTAATTTCTTATTTTTCAATTTATGTCCCACATGGTTGTGTTCATAAGCAATGCCCTGAATTGTGAAGTCTCTCTCTCTCCCTCCACCTCTCTCATGTATATGCAAATAATTACAATATATTATTTTCATTTTTACCTTTTTGTTAGAGAAGCTTATCTGTCAGACATTATTCTATTGCATTTGCTGAGTTCTTTCCATATTCTTTTCAGCCCTGTGATTTTGGATAATTTAATTTTTGAAATTAAATTGATCATCATGATGAGGAAAAGCAATGTACATAGGGCAACTGCACTAGAGATGAGTCTTTCTGAATAGCGATGTAAAGTAAATCAATCAATCACAGGATCAATTAGTCAAAGAAGGAGGTCAGAAGAAATACAGCAAGGAAGCTACTTCACTTTCTGCTCAAATAGAAAGCAACAATATGGTTAAAATAGCGTAACAGCCTTAAAGCACTTAGCATATTTTTTTTTACAATGCTGCAACGGTGCATAAAGTATAAGCCTAACACTTTTTTTTTTGGCTAGTACAACAATTACATCACAACTCTGGTATATTCCAAATCGCATAACTAGTCTGTAGTTCTTAGACTGATTCAAGAATCTCCTTATTTAAATAAACTTTGCATCGAATTGTCGTGGACTTTATTCACATTTCACCTTCTTTGGCTTTGCATGTCACTATACAACTCTTCACTGGGAATCAAGAGGGAGCATCAATTATAAAGCTTCATTACACATCAAGCTCAACTCAGTATAAAGCACTGTACCATCATTAAGAATCCCCTTTAGAACTATTTCCAGTCCATTCGCCCTTCATTACACATCAAGCTCTTCCCTCTCTAAATATCCGACTTTATATGCAAAACACAGAAAAAGTCTTTCACTTTGGGCTTATCCTGTCGCCTCCCAATTGGGTTATTTATCGTTTAGTCTGAAAACCAAGACGCCTACACATAATAAACCTAGGTAGACACGGAAAATACTAGGGTTCTACACCAGCGCGCAACTGAACAGAGAGGAACTGTCCAAAATCCCGCATTTACCGTACCCCTTTCAATAGATCTGGTGCCAGACAGGACAGAGGAAGGGGGGGGGATAACCACGTGGAAACCATAAAGCAGGTGAACTGCCGCAAAAGCCGAGTGCCGCGACGCGGAGGGAGAATGACGTCATCAGAGGAGGTCGGAGTTGCTATGGCGACGAGGAAGTCTTCCGATTGTGTTACTTCTTGCCCTGAGGCTTAGTTCAGGGGCGGGGAAACGATGGCCCTTTTATGACTTCTTGTGGACTTCAACTCCCACAATTCCCGAGCCCGCAGGAATTCTGGGAGTTGAAGTCCACAAATCCTAAAGGCGCCATCGTTCCCCAGCTCTGCTCTAGCGGGAGCTTTGGGTTGCTTTTGTTTTTTCTTTCTTTCCCCACTCGGAGTTCGTTTTCTGGCTCCTAAGACCGACCCTTCGGAAACTTAAGTGAGGAGTCAGACAGATCTAAGACTAGTGGTGTCCCTGGTGCTCTCTGAGCTTGCTTGTTTTCTTGCAGACGTTTCGTTACCCTAACTAGATAACACCATCAGTGCTTAGTAAGGAGTGCTGTTTGCTGACAGCAAGCACTGTCTTTCTCTCTCCAAAAGACAGGTTCCCAACCTTTTCTATACCCTCCACCCCTAGAATGCTTCTGATATATTCTCGCACCCCTTACAAAAGTAAATAATTATATGCATATAATTATGCAGATACACAATAATTTTGAAACTTTTTGCACCCCCTGGAATATCGTCTCGCAGCCTCAGGTGGGAACCCCTGATTTAGGACCACTGGTGTCTTTTAGGGTGAAACCACCTCTTAACAGTTCACTGAGAGTCCGGTCACGTGCTTTGAATCTGTTTCCTATCCCAGAATTATATCTGCACCATCTGTAATGATCTGCAAACATATGTCATATTTAATATAACTTGTGCCTTAGAGGTGAGGGAAACCAAAAGCAGCTGTTAAGTTGGCAGGGAATGTGGCTTAGGGGGGGGGGAAATGGCCTGCCCTTGCCTACTGTGGACAGCTGTGGAAATGGCCAGATGTCTTGCAGGAGTAAAGGGGCTCTTTAGCACAGAAAGGCTGGAATGAGACTCCCTCATTGGAGGGGTCCTGAGAGAAGTTCCCCTCAAGAGCCCTTGGCAGGCTCATCTGTTTTGTATCCTCGCTAGCTATGAGATTAGCGTTTTAAATCAGGAATGGGAATGATCCAGGGTCCTTGCTGTATTACAGCTAGATCCATGTCATCAAACTCTGGAGTGTGCGTGTATATGTATGTTTCTGCATGCTGCTCATCTGGTGTTTTATACAGCTGTGGATTCAGTTACCCCCACTTGCTATTAAAACACAAATTCTGCTGCTGCGTTTTTAAAATATTCAAAAGCAAACAGTGCTTTTCTAAGTTTTAATCAAGGCAAAAGCAGCAAGATAAATGTATCCTTTTTCCTCACTTCCTATCCCTTTTAAAATATTGTTTTCAAATATATATCAACATGCTTTAGCATATGCACATACACATAACTGCGCTGCCCAAGTTTATTCACTTTGGCTGAGCCAAAAAAATGTTTTGCTTTAGTGTGGTATATATAAACTAAGCTTTTGTGGTTTGCAAACTATGTTTTTTCACACCCACTTCATAATTAACACTAATCCCAGAGCACTATAGAAATATACTGTATATCTAACCAATAGCATGTTGTTTATAGCAATCCAAGAGTCAAGTGGTGCTCCCTTGTGATGGTTGATATTTTGCTTTGTTTTTATACATCTATTGGCATTGTTCTATAGTATTCTAATATGAAAGAGGCTCACTTACCAAACAGAAAATGAAGATGATTTAATTTAGAAATCAATGCATCCATTAAAAATTAATTTTTATATTAGATCAGAGCAAATTGGTTATTGTATTTGGACCTGTTGTGTTTTTGGTTTGAGACTTAAATGGCAGGGGTTTACTTGAAAAGGGATTTGGCCTCTTCCTTAACACTGGTTTCTCCCCCTTCCCAAGTCCCTGCTATCATATGCAGCATTTTAACACTTGACAAGGGCCATCTCTTTCCCCTTCCTGATCGGATCATTGCTTTTTGAAGCTAACCATTGGGGATTATTAAAAAATGGCAGCCAATCACCACTCCATCATCTTTCTTATTCTGACTTTTCCACTATTTGTTTTCAAAGGGTGTGTGTGTGGGGGGGGGGAACAAAGATTAAAACTTCCACTGACTACTGAGCAGATGGAGCAGCAATGCCATCCCAGAAGAAAAGGTGGAAATGGGAGGAGGAGGAAAACCCTAGAATAAATCAGAAGGTAGGATGAGGCAGGAGTTCCTGCCAATGAGAAACTGGCTCCACCATAGCTCCAGAGGAAATTCTGCAAAACCGCCTTCACAGTGTTTCTTCTGAGACTGAAAGCCAGTTAATAATTAATCAGCTCAGCGTTCCAAACCCCGTGGAAGTCACATTGTTGGGACTGGTGCCGCCTATAGAAAAAGATTTGAATGGAAAAGAATGGAAAGATTGGTAGCTTAGATGAATTATTTCATTACTTAACAAAATACAGCATTTAAAACTAAATTCTGTTGTAATATAAGTGTACGATGGTTTGTTTGCCTAGGTTTTGGTAGCTTAACTGTTTGGACAAACATATTTACAATAGATTTTTTGTTTTTACTGTTCTGCAATGAAGTAAGTGAAACTAACATCTAGGACTGTTTCCCCCCCAACCCCCCAGAGAGGCGACTGTGGAGAAAAAACAGACCTGGATTTTAATTTCAGATATTTCTGTGCAAGACGATAACCAAATCCTCACCATTTATTTTCCTTCACATATAGCCCCAAGTTCTGAACATGTAGGTATTGTATAGCCATTACATTTACAAATAAATAGAACAAATTTCTCGTAAAAGTTGTCTCAGCTAGTAGCAATGACAGATTTGGGAATGAGTACCTAAAAATATTATTACAATTTACTTTTCAATTAGCCTGCTAGGTGGTGCTGTAGGACATATTCTAAGTAAATTCCAAGCTAGCAGTTTATTGTGGGTACCTGCATTGGAAGCAAACTAAAAGTAGATTTATACATGATTTTCATTTGTTTCAGTTCTAGGGTTTTTTAAACACAATACTTTGTTTCCTGTCATACTGAAATGATGAAATGGGAAAAGATGCTTGTGTAAAGTTTTTTTTTCAACAATGCCATTTGTTTAGAATAATGCTTAATTCATGTCTCTGTATATTTTAAAATTTGTTTTCACAGTAGTGGTAGGATAAGAAAATTGAATACAGAAGGATTTCATTTTTCCCCATTCTCCCCCTTTCCTAAAGAATGAAAATTAGAACATCTGTTTGGTCTAATGATTAAGGCACCTGACTAGAAACCAGAAGACCATGAGTTCTAGTCTTATCTTTGGCATGAAAACTGGTTGGGTGACTTCAAGCCCAGTCATTCTCTCTCACCCAACTCGTCTCATATCCATTTATTTATTTGTTTGTTTAATATGCTGTCCATCTCACTATTCAAAGTGACTCTGAGGGGATTAAATATAATAAAAATGGAGATATAAAAACAATTATAAATATAAAAACAATGTAAAATGGCAAAAGGTTAAATACAGACTAAACACTACAGGCTCAGAGTGGAGCGGAGATGGTGCATTCTCTGTCACTGCACCAGCTACCTCCCACTTGCAGCTTCTTTATCAAGGCCCCACCCAACTTCCTGGAAACTAAAGCATATGAAGAACAGTTGCAGGAATTGGGTATGGCTAGTCTAGAGAAAAGAAGGACTAGAGGTGACATGATAGCAGTATTCCAGTATTTGAGAGGCTGCCACAAAGTAGAGGGGGTCAACTTATTTTCCAAAGCACGAGAGGGCAAGAAAAGAAATAATGGATAGAAACTAATCAAGGAGAGCAGCAGCCTGGAATTAAGGAGAAACTTCCTAACAGTGAGGACAATTAACCAGTGGAACAGCTTGCCTTCAGAAATCATGGATGCTTCAGCACCGGAGGTTTTTAAGAAGAGACAGCCAGTGGACAGACAGCCACTTGTCTGAAATGGTATTGGGTCTCCTGCTTGAGCAGGGGGTTGGACTAGAAGACCTCCAAGGTCCCTTCCAGCTCTATTCTATTCTAAAAACAACTTAGATCAGTGGTGGTGAACTTGTGGCACGCATGCCAGAGATGGCACGCAGAGCCCTCTCTATAGGCATGTGCGCCGTCGCCCTAGCTCAGCCCCATCACGTTCCTCTGTGGCGTTTCTCTCCATCATTTGCAGGGAAACAGAAGTTTCCCTGCAAACAACGAAACAGAAGCTCATGAAAGCAAAAGATTTCACCTCTTGCATAGCTGCTGGTGTTGGGATGCCCCACTTCCTGCCAGCCAGCTGGTTTTCGGGTGTCTGCCGTGCATGCGCACGCGCCTCCTTTTAGGCACTCAATGCCTAAAATGTTCGCCACCGCTGACTTAGATGTATATTTGTATTTGGTAAAAAAAAAATCACCTGCAGTACAGTATAAATTGCACAACGGGTTTGGCATCATCAATTGAAAGTTGATTGCATACCCTAGAGCAGGGCTGTCAAACTCAATTTCATTGACGGTTGTGTTTGACTTTGGGGGGGGGGGAGGCGTGACCAAGATGAGTGTGGCCAGCTCGACATCACTCATGTTGGGGGCGCCTGTGGTGGCCTGAGTGCTCTGCCAGCGAAAACGGGCTTTTGAACTCCATTTTCGGCTGCAATGGCCTCCTGAAAGCCTCTGCCAGTGAAAACGGAACTCAGGAGGGCCGCCTGGAGCCCTCACAAGCTCCATTTTTGCAGGCAGAGACACCGCAGGCCAGTCTTTCGCTGTTTCTAGGGTAGCCCCGCAAGGCCAGATCTAAGCACCCCAAGGGCCGGATCCGGCCCCTGGGCCTTGAGTTGTCCTAGAGTATTTCCTGCTGTTTATATTTTTAAACAAATGCATCCTGGTTCCTAATGCTGAAAGGTTATGTCAGCCTGTGCCTAGGGTTTAGTTCCTTTGGCAGAAAATCACTGGAGACTGATGCCATTTTTGCAATGTAAGCTCAGCTTAGGCAAACTAATGATCACAAAATTAAGAGTGAAATGGATTTCTTTCCTGTAAGATACCCTTAGTATCCTAGGATGTCTTGTCATGTAAGCTATCTCCTCTTTCAAGCCTTCAGTTGTGTGTATCCTTTACACGTAGTTCAATTCATCCCTTCCACCTTCCTCTCTATTGAAACACAATTACATTTTCCGCTTGCCCCTTTATCAAGTCTTAAAGGGCATTGCTGTATAACGCCAACAGTGATATTTCATCTCCCTCTCTGTCATACACACATAAAGGAACATTTGGAGAGTTAAAAAGGGCCCACAGTGGTTGACAATAGCAATATAATGTCTTACATGACTTTCTTAAATGGCACATCTACAATAAATCTGTTGTTCTTTGTATTGCAAAATTTAGATGAAAAATTGCTCTGAGCTAAGATAGGGAGCTGTTTTTTTCCTCTATTTCTCAATCCAGAAAGTTTCTGGAGTATGAAGTAATGTCCATAGTAATAAAGTGAAAATAGTGAAAAACAAAAGTTTACATTAAATAGTGATAATACAGTAAAGAAAAAAAAAGCCTAAATTTATGCTAGTGATTAAATCAACTGAACATAACAAAACCAAAACCAATTAACTAAAAGAAAATGCTGCAAAGATTGATTATTAAATTTTTACTTTAAAATAGCTAAGCCAAAAAGTCATATTTTTCCTACTTGTCCCATCAGAGCAGGAAGGAAAACGTCTGACAGGATCAGACAGGATTGGGTTTATGGCTTTCCAGAAACTTTTCCCAGTCTGAGCAGAGAGGGGAACATGTTAAATTTTAGGCTTAGTTGCTCTAATAATGCAAATGCTGGGATTTATACACTCAATAAAAATGTTACTTCATTCAATTCTTTTTAAATGGAACTTGATGTATATAATTATGACTGATGAATGAAAATTTGTCCTATGTATGTATGTATGTATGTATGTATGTATGTATGTATGTATGTACTGTATGTATGTATATGTACACACACACTTCATTCAGTAGGACTCTGGTCACAAAACTGTAATATTTCAACCCAGATCTAAGGAGAAGTATGTTTAGTGAATTTAGAAAAGCAGCTGATGCTTATTAACTAATGTATTTTTAGTATTTTTAATTATCTACTGTATCAGCGAACAGAACAGGAAAAGCTAAATACAGGTAGTCCTTGACTTACGACCACAACTGAGCCCAAAATTTCTGTTGTTAAGTGAGGCATTTGTTATGTGAGTTTAGCCCTATTTTATGACCTTGCTTGCCACAGTTGTTAAATGAATCGCTGCAGTTGATAGGTAAGTAACCGGGTTGTTAAATAAATCTGGCTTCCTCATTGACTTTGCTTGTCAGAAGGTCGCAAAAGGTGATCACATGATCTTGGGACACAGCAACGATCATAAATATGAACCAGTTGCCAAAGCAACTGTGAAAAACGGTCATATGTCACTCTTTTCAGTGGCATTGTAACTTTGAACGGTCACTAAATGAGGATTTGTAACAGAAAAGAAAATTCTATAATCAATATCTATACTCAAGCAGGATATCAAAGCATTTCTGTTTTTGCCTTGAGTTCTCTGACCAAAGAGAACCAAATTTCATAACTTTTTGTTATTAAGAAGAAATGTCATCAAATTTAAAGGAAATTCTATATGTGACATATATTTTTCCTGTCAGGCTTTACATTCCTAAATCAGGATTTGATTTAAACTTTACTTTAACTTCTACTTAATTGAACTATTTAGAGCAAAGTCCTGAATTTGTGATTTCAATAAAATGAAATAGAGTGATCTTATTTGAAATGTTAGGACATAACAATATCATAAAATCTGAGAGCTCATGCTTCATTTGCAATGGTGTGACCTGCTGTGTTTTAAAAGCTCTGTTGAAATAACACAGTCAATATGTGTGAGATAAATGTTGATCCTAGGTGTTGTTATGTGGTTTTCTTGTATTCTCTTCTTCGTCTAATTTTTACCATATATTTTGTGTGGTTTTAATATTGTTAATCCATCCAGAATTGTTTAGTGAAATAGGCATCATATAAATTGAGTGAATGAATGAATGAATGAATGAATCTTGTAAGTGGAAGACCAAATAATCTATTGCTGATAATACCTTGGCTTATGACTGCAATATTTTCTAGTCCACAATTCCTAAAAATTCGGGATGTGCAACTTTGGGCCAAGGGCTATATACTCCAAAAAAATACTGTAGGAACAGTTGAACAAAACTATGATGGCACCAGGACAAAATTGAATTGAAATCAATAGAGTTATACCGTAGTAATATGATTAGTCATCATGTACTGTATTTAATATTTTTTACACGGATATAGTAAGTTTTTCCGATGACACTCTATGGATATGAAAGCTGAACTTGGAACAAATAGGATAGAAAAAGAACTTCAGTGCTGGAGAAGACTTTTAAGGATACCACCGACAGCCAGGAGTACAAACAAAATGGATCGTAGAACAAATCAAGCCAGAACCCTCACTCAAAGCACTGATGACCAGTGCCTGCAGATCCAGTTCCCTCAATAAAACCAGAATACTTGAAAACTTGAAAGAAAAAGGACAGCACATCCAGCACTAAAATGGACAATCGATTATAATCGCAATGACTGTGCTGCCGAAATATTGAAAAAGTAAAATTGAAGATACAGATCATTGTGGAGACAAGCTATCAGTGTGGTTACTAACAGGTGATGCTGAATTTCTGGCACTTAATCAATTTTATAATACTGTAGTACCAGGGAAGGACTCTACAGTTCAACCTTGAGGAACATATATTCACTTCTGTTGGATCCTGCAACTGTGGGATTAGACATCTTTGCTCTAGATATTCTAGTTATCTGCTGATGAAATACCTCTTTATGTAACTGTGTCTTTGTCTGTTTGCTACTGATCTCTAGATCTGAATAGATTTCCAGAGGAAAGGGGAAGAACTACTATATCAAATTTGTTTTCATTTTGTTTTGCCTATAGCTGGGTCCTAGCCTTTTTATAATACTACACTAGAAGTCTGCTGTAAATACAGGCAAATACGGTCAAAGGCAAAATTGGTACTTTTCTAGCCAGGTTACACAATAGCTGTGATTTAAAAAAAAGTATTATTCTTAAAAATGCATTCTTACTGACTTGAATCCTAACACAGAAGAATGTTCCATGGCTAGTGGTGCAAGTCAAAGAATTCCAGAAGGAGATTAACTTCTAGGTCATGCAGAAAAGGATGGATGGGAATAGGGAAGAGAGAACTGGAGCCAAATATTATGTGTTTTATCTTCCTAGCGCTAGAGAACACTACCAGTAAAATGAATGTAGGGCTTTCTGATGCGTTCTGCATGCTGATAAGATTGAGCTTCACTGCACTTTCAGTCCTAATGCAAGTGCAAGAATTATACATGTCTCTAAATGGATTTTGCCAGAACTTAATATGAATCAGAGCTCAGGTTCAGCACATTCAATGCAGTTTGAGTTTAATGCAATCAAAGATCATAAACTGCAAACAAACTAAAATGAAATAGAGTGACAGACAATTGAATTCCAACAGTATAAATCTACAATATTGTACAAAATATTGACATTGTGCTTATGGAGGTTAACCGCTGCCGTGTAACTCCTGTCAACATTGTGTACGATTGAGCGTAGCTTATTTGAGAGGAGAAGGTTGACATAAAAAGAACGATCCAGAGTGTGTAGTAAGAAGAGAGAAGCAAGGGTTCATCCCCACACCTGTCACTGTAAAAGGGACAGCTGAGAACACAAGAAGAAATTCCAAAAGCCCTGAGACAAATAGGCCATAAGGATGCCATTACATGTCTTATATGGAATTGCTGAAGGTACAGTACTGAACTTGGCATTAACAAAGGATCTTTGATGGGATAGCAAAATAAGTCAACTGATATCATTGTCAAGTCGTTCTCAAAATGTCCTCAAAAGATGGATGACATATACATTTATAAACAAATAAATAACCAGTTTCTATCTGGCACGTTCTGTTCATATATTAAAGGGCTCTGAGATTAGACTAGTCTCAATTCAATGTTTGACACCTAGAAATCTTTTTCTGATTCTGAGTAAATTCTAAAATACTGCATATATGAAATCTAACAAAGACTGCATGATAAAAGATTTTCCATACCTGCCTGGGACCGTGAAGACTGAAATTGGTCAAAGAGGACAAGATGAGTGAGTCCCAAGGGAACTAATGGCATCTCAAGCAATAATTAAGTATTAACAACCACACTTGTAACATGATTTTCAGCAATATGATCTCTATAGTAGTCTGAAAGCTGGTTTGGATGGCCAATTAAATGGTTGAAGCAGCAATATTATTAATTTAGATTGCACTATTTCCAGTCACTTGTAGTTTGAGTAGAGGCTGGTCTGACAGCTTTAAACAAGCTGAAATGACGAATAATTTCAAGGCTATAGGAATGCATTTCCTGCCTTTTGTGTAGAACAATTTTAATTTCCCTAACATTTTTTGGGACATATGAACCTATAAAATCTATGCCTGCTTCCAGTAACCCCATATGGTATGGAACATAACTCCTAGACATTTGAACTTCTTTTTTTTAAAAAATGTTTATTAAATTTCATTATAAAATGTCTTCATCCTCTTTGTTCTATAGGCTACATCCAAGTTGCCGATCGATTTTATAAAATCCAAAATAGCTTTGAAATATTGAAAGGTGGAAAAATTGTAGTCTTCCAGTGGGGAAAGCAGAAGGAGAGAAAAAGTCTGTGTTCGTATGCTTTTCCTTCGTAGAAGCCTGGGGCAGATTGATCTCTGGAACAAACATGCTGAAATATCCAGTGTGAAGAAAGGAGGGTGAATAAAATTTGAGCTCTGGTTTCTTGGGAAAACATGTCCAGGATCCCTGACTAGGCTAGGATTTTTTTCCCCTTCCACTTTCAGTCTTTGCATGCTTCCATGGGTATGAAACTGAATGAACATGAGTCTGTTTTTTGTTAATAAAGCAGATGTCTGTTTTACTGTAATAATGAAGTTGAAAGTATGTCTTAATGCCAACAATGTACCGGTATGTGTAAGCAGCTGCATAGGAAGGGCAAAGACAGAACTATAAAGATCCCCCAGCTACTTCTTGCTGGTTGCAATGCATTTTCAATTCTTATAACGGGAACCTGCTGGGCCCTCTAATGCTGTATAAAGATTGCAATTTTTCCCTCAAATTTGGCATCACGGGAAATTTGAGACCTCACATTCTCCCAGACAGGTCTAAAGAGTTGGAAGGGAAGGCTTGGGCATTATTTATAATGTTGATTGCATTTGGACATTCTTGTTAAATTTATTTGCAATTTGGCAAAGTTAAATTTCATGTTGGAGCTGTGCTAAAAGAGGAAGTGTGATTGCTATTTCGCCAATTTGCAGATAGCTGATAAAGGGTTACAAGTGTGTTTGTGTCATAAAGAAGCTATTTTAATTTACATAACACAGACACAAAATAAGGTTTGAAAAGTAGCATGAGTAAAATGCTAAGTAGAAGAAACTTAGTGGTAAGTTCTGTATTGGGAGCAAAGAGCAGCATCCTTGGGGGGGAGGGGCAAAGGGGCAAGATGGCAGTTACAAAATGGTTCCTGTCCCAATGCCATAACTGCCATCTTGCTGCTTTTAAGCCCCCGTGTATGCTACTGGTGGCAGAATTGCAGTGCAGAGTTTTAGTATTGCTTGCTTTGAAGAGATAATTTGGCTGAAAGTCTCTATTCACTATGTCATTTGGATGACACATTTGTAATATATGTCACGATTCCTTTAGGGGAATAATTCTGTGAAGAAACATATTATACTGTCTGTGTAAAAAAAAAACAGAGATGGGAGGTATAGCTCTTAAAAGACTGCTGGATTGTAACACTCAATCTGGCCATGTTGGCAGGGGCTGTTGGTAATTATAGTTGAACCATCTTCCCACAACTGATGTAAAGTGAAACTTGGAGAAACCTCCTTTTTTTTTTTGCAATGAACACTTAATGTGTTTAATTTTATCTTTGGTCTGTATAGATTTTTAGCTGTTAATACTATAAAATAATATTACAGGCACCCGCAAATTGAAAGCCAGTTTGATGTAGCGATTAAGGCATCAGGCTAGAAACTGGGAGATAGTGAACTCTAGTCCCTCTTTGGGCATGAAGCCAACTGGGTGACCTTGGATCAATCATTTTCTTTGAGCACTAGGAAGGAATTAATGGCAAACTACTTCTGAAAATCTTATCAAGAAAACCACATTGACTTGTTCAGGCAATCTCTGAAAACCGGACATGACTGAACAGAAGAAAAAACAAACCTAACTCTTTGGGCCAATTAACACATTTCCAATTTTGGGAGCCGGCAATGGTTCTCCCACAAAATCCTGCAATTGTACACCTTGATTTTTCTCCTTGATTCGTTGGGCTACCATTTCTGGACTGCAGAAAAGCAAACGATCACTAAATGGCAGCCAAGATCTAGCATTATCTTTAACTTTTTTTCTGTCAGCTAGTGGCCACCTGAACTTTGCAGTCTAGATATACAGTAGTACAATTTAAGAAGTTACTTGTAGTCCTCAATTTACAACCCATAATTAAACAACTGTTCAAAGATATAACAGCCTTGGAAAGTGTATGGCCCATAAAGCACTTCCAGCCATTGTAATTTTGTCCCCCCTCCAACACATGACTGTATTTTGGGTACTTGGCAATGGGCTCACATTTATGACAGGTTGCAGTGTCCCGTAATTAAATGACTATGATTTATGATGTTTTGTGCCAATTTCTGGCAAAATGTACAACCTTGTGATTCTCTGAACAGCCACTATAAAAACAGTTGTCTCATCATATAGCTGCCTCAGCTTACAACCACCACAACTTATTCATTTCAGTTTTTAAACAACAAAATCAATGGTAATATGTAATTCTTTATCTAATTTTATCATGTTTATATTCTGTTTCTCTTAAACCAATTCATCTTCAAGAAAAAATAATAATAAAAAAGAGAGAGAAAAAAGGGACAAACCAATCCAGATTATAAATTCCTTCTAATAATTCATTATTCATTTCATTTCTTGTCTCCACAAACTATCTCCCTCTATATTGTACTCATTCAATATTATAATGCTATAATTATTATTTCATTTTTCATTATTTATCATGTTATCTGCCATTGTTGTAAGCTTCTTTCTCTTATTTCAATTTTCAAAATTTATTTAGATTAAACTCTTCTCAATATCTATATGTTTGGCACTATTTATACAAATATTATTTAATACAATCTTTTAAGGCAAATCTTAACAGTAAATAGAAATACCAATAAGTGTAAATTCAAATCGCCTGATCAGCAAGTCACCCTTAATCTCTAAAGATCCCCTCAATTCATGTCTGCTATTTGTATATAACCAGGCTAATTAATCATTTGCAGTCTCTATTGCTAACTGTCATCGCGTCGTCGCTTTTTAATATATGTCGCTTTCTTTTGCCTTCCTGGTTTCTTCTGGGTCTTTTTCTGTCCAATTCCAGCTCTGATGTTATCTTTATTTATTCTATATGTTGTCTCTGTCATTTCCTGTCATGGGGATGCACCACTCTCCAACATTTCCGTCTCGCATTCAAGTCGCTGTTTTGGCCATTTTATTTCTCCGATCCTCCTCTGCTATTTTAATTGCTTCAACAAAGGTCTTGTTAATTTCATGTCGCAGTTCTCATTATGCTGGTAGGATTCCACCAGCTCTTCTGTTATTCCTTGTTCTAACTGCCATTCTTCTTCCGGACCCTCCTCCTCAGCCATCTGAAGGGTCGCCAACAAATCAGCTGTCTCTGCTTTCTCAACGCTCTGTACATCATCCCAGCAGCTTAAAATTCTCCATGCCAACGTCACTATGGGGAGGGATCGCTAGGGCCAGCATTGGAACGCCAAGGTTGGAACGGCTGCCGAGACAAGGTTGGAATGGCGGGAGGCCAGCAGGGAT
>JANHJO010002852.1:163705-177186 GCA_032468235.1 Pseudoxyrhopus heterurus
TAATTATGTTGATTTTCTTGGCTTTATAAGGGGATTTCTCATAAAACCTTCCCCACATGCAAGATTTTTTTTTTTTTAGGAACAACACAAGGTTTGCTAAGTCCTGAGCCTTGCGTCAGCAGGAAAATATATTTTATCCTAAATGGATACTCCACCTTCCCTCCAGAAGCTTAAGTTAGCATACATACCACTTCCTTTTCCATTTCCCCCCCATAATTTTTCTTATACATTTTTTCCTCACACATGGTTTATATTTAATCAAAGGAATGGTCAGACATAGAAAAGAGAAGGGATTTTTCCTTTCCTTCACTCCCCCCCATTCCATCATAACAGCTGAAATTATGAGAAGACGGAAGCAAAAAAAAACCAACCACCACCCTATACTTCTTCAACATGTAGAAGTGATGGGAATTCAGCTCAATCCAAGTGACCAAGAACAGGAAGGTCAAAAAAGAAAGAAAGGAGCTGCTGGTTCTCCAAATCACACCATTGTCTTTTGTTCCTTCTCCACAATGGCGTGAGAAGGGTTGGGGTATCAGCCCTCCTTCTGAATTTCCTGCAGTTGTTTCGGTGCTTTGCATTTGTATTTTACACACATGCCCACACCCACACCAGCTTTCATTGGGAAATGGGCATACAAGAGTCTGTTTGTACCAAGAGTGTGTGCCAGACTTCCTGGCTGGTTTCCACCACTCAACTGCTGGGGCCGGGACCAACAGCAGAGGTGCTTCCGTTATTGAGATGCAAAGAGGGTCTGTCTGCCTGCCTGCCCTCTTTCCACATCAGCCCTTGTCCTAATTGCCAGAGAGGCTATTCCCATGAACTGCTGCATATTCATTACTCTCGTCTGGCAGAACAGTTGTTTTAAAGGAGGAAAAGCCGGCATGGAATGGGTGAACCTCTCTCACATGTACACTGAAAGCTCTCTTCACAATACGGCTTCAGCTAAGCCCAGAGCTGCAGTTCATAGTAGCAATTGTTTTCTCTGCACCATCAGCTCTGTTCTGAATTCTGCTTATATCTGTATCCTCTCACTGCGTGGATTTGGAGTTTTCCCTCCGCCAGTATGCACTTTATCCAAAGTCTAGATATGTACGGGTGTAATTCACACATTAATTAGAGCAGCAGCTCGCTGTACCGTGCAAGCAGTTTTAAAGTAGCCTCCACACTGCATCTATTCATTATCATAAGACAGGGTGATGGCTACTAAGTTTGTGGCTTTAAAAGAAGATTGAAAAAAAATTCATGTAGGGCAGTTCTATGTAAGGCTATTGATGTTTGAAGACTCATTATTGTCTCTGGGTAGTAATTACCTCCCAAATAATTATTGTAGAGTATGTGGAAGAGAGGTATGTTTCCACCTCTTTTGCGTGTAGCTCAGAAGTGTCTGGTAAGCCATTGTGAAGCACCAAATGCTGGATTAAGATGGGCTTCAGCTTGACCCAACAAAGTACGCTAACTTTTTGTGTCTAAAGCCAGAGTTGCAGAATCATTCCCACTAGCAAAGGCTAGAGGTATAGCAGATATAATTCAACTGATAACTGGAGGGCATGAAGCAGGCCGAGTTTGAAACAGAACATACATGCCAATAATTCCCATTGCTTTAGTAGGGATAGGGAGTAGGCAGAAAGGATGTCTGGGCCAAGATTATGCAGTGAAGGTAATGTTCAACTGGGGACCTGAATTTGAACCTTTCCAATTTCAGCTTGACATCTTAATTGTGCTATACTGCTTAAGGTATCGTACCGTGCTTATAATTTGCACCCCAGTTCCTTATGATGCATTCTGGTAAAGGAGTAAATTGTGGTGCGGTTTAGTCTCCTGCTAAAACTAAATCTCTGAAACACCTGATACAATGATTGCCAATCCTTGGAAGCCGTTTCCTAGTTCCTTTGCTTTCAAGAACATCGCGGTCCTTCTGCTGTCTCATTTTTGAACACAAAGATATGTGCATTATGTTTGAATACCACTGATCATTTTCAGGCAGTTTGATGTAGTGGTTAAGGTACCAAGCTGGAAACTAGGAGGCCATGAGTTCTAGTCCCGTGTTAGACATGAAGCCAGTTGGGTGATCCTGGGCCAGCCACTCTCTCTTAGCCCCGGGAAGCAGGCAAAGGCAAACCACTTCCAAAAACTCTTGCCAAGAAAACTGCAGGGTTTTCTTCAGACAGTCGTCAGCAGTCAACAAAGACTTGAAGGCTCAAATAAAAATCATGTCTACTCAAAGCTATTTGCCTTTTGATATGGATCGATATACATAATTGCATTATCCTCCATGCATACTTGCTACCTGACAGTATGTTTAGGAAATACCTTCCTGAATATAGAATAACATGGAATCCTTTCCATTTAAAAAAAAAAAATGATGACTCAGATGGAACCTACATGAAAAATACATGCGGTTGTATTGCACATACATATAAATTCCGAGCATTAAATACAGTAATCCTTGAGTTTTAGAAGTAGAGGCAAGAACTTCCGAATATAGGAATGTATTAATGGCATGAGAACAGTAACTGTTTTACTGAAGAAGACATTTTCTGTTTCCAAATAGAAATCCAAGCTATCGAAGAAAGTACTATAATGGGAAAACTAGTGTTACATTATGGGGCTTAGACAAAAAAAAGCCAAAAGTATCAATCAGCACAGAATCACCACGTTTTCTGATATTATTCATAGCCAGGCATCATATGGGTTCAGTTTATATCTAGATCCATGTTTCTTTTCTTCAAAATAACAAAAGCAAAAGAAAAGTACTATTTATTATTTGTAAATAACCATTTAATTTAAATATCTCTCAGACTAGCAAAATGGCTGCCCTCCCACTCTTTCAGAGTAGCCTTTTACTGACAAAACACAACCTGGCACATAGGATGAACAACCCAGATGGGGACTGGCAACCCACCCCTCACGTTCCTTCATCCTTTTTGCTGGCACTGCCTTATAAAGATCTGGTTACACACCAGTTTCTTTTGCACACGTGCACACACATACACACACGATTTGCATCTCTGAAGACATACCGGGGAATCCAGTGCAAAAGGAAATTCTGCCAGGAAAGGGAATATTGACCCTGATTGACAACACACTCGGTACTAAGTAAAGCCATTAATGACTGTTTAGAAGTAAGGTCCCCATGGGAACCCTTGCAGATAAAACCTTTTTAGTCACCCAAGTAATTTTAAAATAAAGACTATTGAGATGGCCGACAGTCATAAAACTTGGATTTTGTTTTTTGCCCCTGCTTTGGAGTAACTTGTTTCTTTTTCTTTCCTTTTTTTTTTTTAAGGTAAACCAATTCTGCATCATTTGCCAAATAATCATGTGGCTAAATCTCAAGAATGCCCAGAACTTTTCCCTTTGAGTTCTTTTGGGCAGGAACTGTTTTCTTGAAAAGTCAAGTTGCAGTTTGCTTGTACAATTGGTTCACGTTGGAATGGGGAAAAAAATGAGAAACACAGGAAGAGAGAGTCACAAAATCACACAATGCAGTTTGTGGGAACCAGTTGCTCTATCTCCTCGCCACTTGGTCTTTTTCTTCTTCTGATTCTTTTCTGGAACCTGTTGCCTGTTTGGAAACATATAGAAGAAATATCAGTACTGCTTTTAAGATTGAAGGACTAGTAAGAACTAGAGTTCTAGTTCTAGAACCAGAGCTCTAATTCTAGAACCAGAACTAGACATCTTATTATATATAGCAATAGCACTTAGACTTACTGTATATACCACTTCACAGTGCTTTACAGCCCTCTCTAAATTGTTTACAGAATCAGCATACTGACCCCAACAATCTGGGGCCTCATTTTACTGACTTCAGAAGGATGGAAAGCTGAGTCAACCTTGAACTGGTCAGAATCAAACTCTTGGCAGTGAGCAGTGAGTTAGCCTGCAATACTGCATTCTAACCACTGTGCAACCATGGCTCCTATACATTATAACATATAATATTATATATACTAAAATATATAATATATTATACATTGTTATATTATAGACTAGAATTAGATATCTGCCCAGGACAACTTAGTCCTTGGTTCTAGCTATAGCTAGAACTAGAATCAGGAGCTAAGAAGCCCTGGGCATAGAACTCACACAATAGTTGTGACAATGGGCGATTTCCATTACAAAAGTGGTGAATGACACGAACAGTCTCCCTCCTCCTTGAAGGAGCCTTTTTCCACCTGTGAGAAAAGTTTTCATCACATCATGCTTGTCTGATGATTTAGACTGATTTTGCATGCGGAGGCAAAATGTGCTTTGTTTGCTTTTGTCTTAACAATGGTTTGTCTAATGTTTACAAGACAGCAGGGTGTGTGAACCTTCCAACTGTAGCTTATTCAAAAAAACTATACTCAAAATACAGCAGCGGGTGTGATAAGGGAAAAGGAGGCTAAAATACAGTATGATGCCTCATTTTAATGGTGCTAAATAATTCCATTAAGCTAGAAATATAGACATTAGCTACACTGACAATTGCCATCTACAGAGCCAGACCATTAGGCTCTTGGGCTTTTCATGTTCCTGAGCTTGCTCTCTTCTTGCAGACTTTTCATTTCCAGGCTAGTAATGAAATATCTGCAGGAAGAGAAGCAAGGAACACACACAAAAAACCCAACAACTCAACCCTCAGCTACATATATTCCCCACTATGAAGCCCAACCGTTTATCTCAGGCCTGTCAAACTGGTGGCCTGCGGGCCAGATGCGTCATGCACAGGCCATGCCCACCCCGGCTCTGCAAAGGCAAAAAAACATCATGATATGTCAAATGACGCAATCGAGTATGACACCCGTGGTCTATCTACCCCAGGAGTCTTGACTCTGCAGGCGAAGCACAAGCTCTGCCCTTAAGATTTCTGTCGTTAGCATTGGAAAGCCTTTGAAGTTGAATTAACTATTATCCCGAACAGCTTGCACATGAGTTATTTATTTATTATTATTATTTATTTACTGGATTTAGGCGCCCGCCTGACTCCAAAATGAGACTGGGCAGCTCACAAAATCAAATAGAAACAGAATAAAAGCACCGTATCACACAACGAAGCAGATGGCATCCTTGTGTCCTGCAGAGGGAACAGAGTAACTGTTCAGAGGAACAGAGAAGGGAGAAGCCAGCTGAATCAAGGACCTTACTGTTGCTACATTAACTGACTATTTCGATTTCAAAGTTAAAGCAGTAATTGTGGCAGCCTTTGCATGCAGAAAACTAAAAGGAGTTGTGATGAAAAATTATGCATCCCCAAAAGAATTGGAGATGAAAGACTAAAGGAAAACCTGTATTCACACATAAAACTAAGTCAAAGTTATCATGGTTTGATTAGCACTCTCTGTTTTTCCCAAATATTATTTTTGCTTCTCTTTATGCTTCATGTTAATAGTTAGAACCAATAAACAAATGCAGATCCATTATTCACATTATGATTCCTTGTCTTAAAATAAACCACTTTCCCCCCCCCACTGACCTAAGGTTCATATCATATGAAGATAAGAGTAAACATGGCTTAGTGCAATATGAATCTCATAATTCTACTTATCTCAAGTGACTGAATGTCATATCTAGTTTGAGCCAAAGTTTCTGTATGAATTCTAAAGCCTAAAACATGAATTTTCTTAGGCAAAAACTTTGGAAGGACAAAAGAAAATTTTGATATGAATATTCCAAAGGAAAAATAAATACAGACAAAAAGCGTATGCCATTTTCAGATTATGCAGAATCAATATGGATGGACAGATGGATGGATGGACAAACAGACAAACTTATTTCTGCAGTTTGGAAATAGTGGCTGCTACAAAAACGGTATTTATTTTTTTACAGTTTTATGGGTAGCCAGGCAGTATATGTACTCTATCTATCTAAAACACCTAAATTTTAAGCTATAAAGATATATTTTGAACCCCTTGTTCCACTATAATAAAAAGGCAACCAGCCTCAATTCCAGTAGCAGTTTGTTCAGTAAGTAAGCCCCATAACAGAAAATCAGCATTACTTGTGTATCTATCTTTAGTATAAGCAGCTAAATATAACCCATTGAAAACTTGAGAGCCCGCAAGGGAATATATGCAGCTATTAGAAAGTTAATTTCAATGGATCTCAACAAAATCAAACCCCAGGTAAATTTGTGCACAATTTCATCTGACATAATTTATAAAGACCAAACTGATAATTCATTTGGTAGTCAGCAGTATTTTCAAGCCTGAATACCATCCATTAAATCTCCTAATATTTCATGAGAACTCAGATTGAGATCACCAAAATCACATGCAAGAATGCATAGTCTTATAAAATCTTTATAATGTGATTGCAAAGTATTTCATGTACGTTTTGCATTCCTACTCAAGATCGTTCAAACTACACGAGATTTCAGTGCTTTTTAATTAATCTTGGGTATTGATGGGATTACAGATATACCTTGACTTATGTCCTCAGTTGAGCCCCAAACCTCTGTTGCTAAGTGAGACATTTGTTAAGTGCATTTTGCCCCATCTTACGACCTTGCTTGCCACAGTTGTTAAGTGAATCACTTCAGTTATTAAGCTAGTAACAGGGTTGTTAAGTAGATCTGATTTCCCCATTGACTTCGCTTGTCAGAAGATCACAAACGCTGATGCCATGATCCTGGGACACTGTGACTACCATAAATATGAATTAGTTGTCATGCATCTGACTTTTGATCACATGACCATGGGGATGCTGCAATGGTTGTAAGTGTGAAAAATGGTCATAAATCACTTTTTTCAGTATCGTTTTAATGCTCCCTAAACAAACTGTTGTAAGTTGAGGACTACCTACATTTTTAGATTTGAAAGATACCAAGTGGTCATACAGATCTAAAGCAGGGGTCTCTAACCCCCAGTCTGTGGACTGGCACTGGTCCAGAGCATGCCAGCAACTGGGACGCACAAACAAGTGGAGCCCCATCCAACAGGATGCAGGCAGCATGTAGAACCACACCCCCTCCAGTCTGCGGAAAAACCTTTCCCCATGGAACCAGTCCCTGGTGCCCAAAAGGTTGGGGGGGACCACTGATTGAGAGAACCTGTAGCTGTCTTTTCCAACTTTCCCAAATTTCTGCAAATTGTTGAATCCATCTGAAGGACACACTAAGTTAGTAAAGTTTTGATGAAACCAACTGTAGCCCATATGAGATACTTTCCAGTTTCAGGCAGATGGTTTTCATTGCCAGCTTGATTACCCACAACCTCAAACCAAAGAAACTGCAGTAAAGTTGTCCTTCTGTTCTCATCTACTCACTAATCCCTGCCCTCCCCGCCCCCCGAATGTCTGCTAACTTTAGTGGGCAAGTCCTGTTTGAAATTGGTGAACATAAGAAGCAAGAAAGTGCCTCAAAGCTGTTTAAGAGGCACATAGGGACTTTACTATATATTATTTTTCTTGAAACAAAAACAAAACTGTACAACGATAAAGTGCAACTACAATACTAATTTTTTTAAAAGCACAATTAAGTGTCAGGCTAAACTGAGCAGCGTTTATTAAGCTTTCTTGACCTCTAAATCTCTCTTCCCTTGCATTCCTTCACTGCCAACTAGGAACAGCTGGAAGAATGTGCAATGACTGAACAACTTGTATCCTGCAGAAATCAAGGCTGCATTATCTTATTTTGTGTAGCTAATGTGGCAGTCAGAGAGCCTAGGAAAGCTTCCTGAGAACACAACTGCAAGGCAAGGGTGTGTAACTTTCCTGGCTCAAACAATTAGCATGTTGCCCCCCCCCTCACATGCCCATTTTTAAAAAAATAAGAATGTATACATGCAAAGCATCTAGTGCCAGATGTCCCATTACAGCTAAAAGTCTTTGATTAATGAAGTTTGGAAAGCAGCACAGTGATCCTTTGGGGAAAGGTAACTAGTTTCTCCTATATATAATAAGAGCAATGGGTCAGGACATGATTGCTGGGGCACCCTGCCCCATTGGTATTTCAGGGTGGAGATTGCTGCAAAACTGCTTACCACAATGAAGGGTTATGTTTGCCAGAAGATATGTGATCTTTGCTAGGTGATCATCAGAGGTGGCTTGAGATCTAGCAAATGAAATTGCTAACTGTCGCGACGAGAGAGGCAATTTTGCCTTTACTGCTAAGGTCAGCAACAAACAGGTTTTAAAAAGCCTGGTGAAAAGACTTCTCATGGGGGAAGTGCTTACATTCACCTCTCCTTTTTTAAAAAATTTTTTTTCCAGCCAGTCTCACTTCATAATCTGGCTGGGCTTTCTATGGTTGTTTTGCTCGTTTTTCAGAATGTTTGCTTGCTTCTCAGAGCTTCTGCTTGCTTCTTAAAAATATCAAATATTTTGAAAATAAATACAGATTCTCTCAGGCTTGGTTTATACCACATTCATCTGTAATACTATTTCTTCCTTTTGTGTGTGTGTGTGTGTGTGTGTGTAGGTTGGGCTTAGTGTGGCCAGAAATGTGAACCTGAAGTGCTCATATCTAGTCCAGATGAGAGTAACGGAAGAATCCTTATTCTAAAAGTCATGGCTTCAAAATCCTGGCTTAGCACTAAGCCTCGAAAGAGTGGTAGGTCAATCAGTTTTCCCAGATTTTTTTTTCTTTTTTACATACACAAAAAGGGACAAATTTTATTTGGTTTTCAGTGGAATAGCTTCTTTTAATGTCTGGAAGGACATCAAACCTGTGACATTTCTCCATTGATTCAATCTATTCAGATGTGGACAAAGAGGTTTTTGCAGGATCCAAACTTTCAGGCTTAGGCTGGAGCCCATCTTCAAGGAACTTCTCTCTAGTATAAGAGTCCTAAAGCTCGGAAGACAGAACCTCTGGTCAACTATGTCTTGATGTCATTCTTTGAAAGTTTTATTCGTTCAAGATAAATATGGATTAAAAATGACGATCATTACAGATTTCCCGGTAAGCCATATAAGTAATATATGAACAAATATTTAAATAAGTAGGATCTATGGCTGAGACCGAAAACTAATGCTTAGCGAATGATTCATAAACTATTTTTTCCTAATGTAAGCTTGATTCATGATATGTGAGCGGAAGCCAAATCAATTACACGCCGATTTAATAGTGGGATGGCTCACCTGATTACTCGAACAAGATCATGGAAGGCTTTGTCAACATTCAATGGAGGATCCTTAGCACTAGTTTCTATATATGGAATCTGAAAAACAAAGACTCAGTGATATTTACATATATACTATGCACATTTAGAGTATAAGAAATATGGGAAAGCAAAATGCAAATGCCATTAAAACAGGAAGAGAGATTGCTTCATATGATAAGTTAGAGTATTATTTTTTTCTCCCCTAGTTCTGAATTCCTGGGATGTAGAAAAATAAAATTATTCCAAGAGGTCATCTATAGAAAAGTGAATAAAGAAAGAACTATGGACAATTGTTCAAAAGGTTTTTTTTTGTAATGGTCTTGTATGTGCTCTTACGGAGTAGAAGTGGTTTTTAGCGGCACAGTTGCATTGCAAGCTTTCACAGTGGTCCCACTTTCATGGATTTCTCTCCAAAATTACAATACAAGAATAGCTGTTGAATGAAAGCAGTTGATATATCTACCCACTGCCTTTATATACCCAGATTTGAGAACTGGAGTAACAGGAATAGCGCTATTTGAAGTTCTTCCATTTCTATGTTAAATGACTGGAAAAAAAAGATCAAATGGTGTACCCTATAAAAGGGAGGGGGAGTACTTACTTAATTACTAAATAAATAAATAAATAATCGATCAATCGTAGTAAGAAAAGTAGTTTGCTCAGGGGAAGAACAGTAGTGATTAAAATATATTTTTATTGGGATCTGAACTGTAGAATTCTACGTATCAATTCTACATGTCAAAACAAGTATAATAACCACTCGGTCATTGAGAAAGATTTGTGCCCTATAGCAAACTTCCTTGGGAAAATGCAAAACGGGACTTTTTAATGTTAAAACTAAATTTTTGATACTTTAAGCTTGGATGTGTGTGGGTCTATTTAATTTTGCAAACATACGGTATATTTGTATATGGGGGGGGGGTGGTGTATTTACAAACACAAACATAGAAAAGCATATATTTCCAGTAAAATAAAGCCCACGGAAAGGAAAGCAACTAGCCATTACTTTCCTGGAACAGAAAAAGGGAAGGCACAGCTGCAGTAGAATTGACCAACGGGTGCCCATTGCTAGATTCCAGTCCAGACTGAATTTCTTGCCAGCCTCTGTCCAAGTGTCTACACAGACAGGATTTTCTTGAACTGGTTTACAGTTAGGCCTGTATCCTCACAAAAAGGTACCAGTTTAAGGATGCAGTGTGCATATGCTCTCAATCATCTTTTTCCAAGTTAAAAAGCCTCATTTTAAACACGATTCTTTCGATTGGCCATTTTATAAGGATACTTTTGTGTACCGTATCCAGCTCTGCTCAATTTTTTTTCCTTCTCATTGGTGGAGGGGATGAAGAAGGGACAGGCGTAACTATATATGGTATTCTAAATGAGGTTTTATGACCCTGCGTATTGGCACTAAGATAGCAAATGCTAAGAGACGGTACTGTTAAAATGGAGCCTTTCTGTCTGATTGAAATGTCGCCCACCTTTCCCTCCCTTCAAACGGTTCTTTAGAGCCTAATAAATCTCAGACTTTCTTCACAATATCTGCACACTGAAAACTTGCAGTGTTGCCAAGCTAGGCTTCAAACGTGAGAGGGAAGTATTTCAATCGCCCAGCATCTAGATAGTTGGTTCACATTTTGCTTTTTAACTAATGAACTCAGCACACGAATGTCTGAGGGGTTTTTGTAAACACGTTCAGTATCTCCAAGTGTTGCTGTGCTTTTCTAATAGATCTGACATACTCAAAATGTCATTCAAACAATGACATTAAAAGCATTATTGACTAGTCTTTTAAAACAAATATTTGCAACTTAATTGAAAAAATGAACAGGATTGTGGGTAAGAACAATGCATAAACGATTCTAGACCAGCAACGGAATTTAGCATGATCCCAGGGATCAGAGGACTGATGGATATAGGAAAAGAGCCAAGAAAGGGATTTGATATTAGAAGGAGAATCCAACATCAAGTCATACTCCTTCTCCGCTGGTCTCTGATCTTTTTCTTTATGGGGTTGACAGATATGACATCAAACAACCCTCTTACAGAGTATTAGCATGGAGCTGAGGATTTTCTGGATTCTAAACCCATCTCAGGCTAAAGGGAATAATGGGAGAGGGTGTCAAAGGGGATTACGACCCAGAAGATCCTCAGTAGTTCCTACTGCAGATCTACTCCATGGCATGCAACCCCTGAGGAATTTTTCTTTGCAGTGGAAGTAAAACGAATTTACAATTTTGAAAAGGAAAAAGACACTCTTGTCTGCCTTAACTTGGCCACCATCAACTTGCTTATCCCAAATCCACTTCATAATTTGTTTTCTAATTCCACTGATGACATCCCCCAATTGAGCAGTTCTGAGAACAATTTTATTCTAAAAGGGTATCCTGGGGACAGTTGGAGCTAGGGACCACATCAGGGATATATGCAGGGTATTGTGAAAAAAGTCAAGATGGCAGCTATGACATGTGATTTAAGTGATTTGCCAATCTGGTGGTCACCATCATGACTATTTTTTATTCCACCTTGTGAACACCCTTGGACCATTTCTGAGTCACAGCCACAGAACAGGATGGGAAGAAACCAAAAGGACGTACGCTGTGCTTGGCTGCCATTTCCTTCCCTTGGTCCTGGGTGATTTTTCTCAAATGCATTAGATCAACTTTGTTGGCCACTAAAATCATTGGAAAAGATTCTCTGAAAGACAAAAAGAAGAATGAGAAATATCAATACAATCCATCTTTGCGGCAAGTACAGGAATTATCAATTTTAAATCCTTCCATAAAACAATAACTGATGTTTGCTCAAATAATATCATCCAGTGTAGTAGGTAATGTACTTCAACAAAATTTCATATCTCTACTTTTCTATAGATGACTTCTAGTTGAATTCATGGACTGGCCACACAGAAAAACTTTTTATCTAGAAGCTGGAGGGCACCTACCTATCCTTAACTCGGAGAATGAGTTGATGGAATCTATCCACATGTTCAAAGCTGGCTTTATCTGTGACCGAATAGACTATAAGAAAGCCATCTCCCGTCCTCATGTACTGCTCTCTCATTGCACTGAATTCTTCTTGACCAGCAGTGTCCAGGACTAGTGAGAAGAGAGAGGGGAAAAATGATTGAAATAAATCACTTGCCCACTTAAGTCGCTTCTCCAAACCACATCAAACCTGTTATATCCAAAGATGCGCCACTATGTAGATAATAAATATGTAAAAGAAGATGGACCTTTTTCTAGCTCTGTCCCTGCAGTTCATATTTGGTGGAAGATACATGCAAAGGGCAGCCTAAATACAATGGTAGATAAGCTATAGGTTTCTTTCATCTCAGCGAATGATAATCAGCTGGATTAGCCCACTGAGCTGTGGTGGCGCAGTGGTAAGAGTGCAATACTGCAGGCTACTTCTGTTGACTGCTGGCTGCCTGCAATTTGGCAGTTCAAATCTCACCAGGCTCAAGATTGACTCAGCCTTCCATCCTTCCAAGGTGGATAAAATGAGGACCCAAATTGTTAGGGGCAATATGCTGACTCTGTAAACCACTTAGAGAGGGATATAAAGCACTGTAAAGCAGTATATAAGTGCTATTGCTATATGGTCCCATAACAAAGCAAATAAAAAATGAAGTAATCATCCCATAATAAGGCAAGGGCAAATTATTTCCATTCTGCTGCCTAGTAAATGGCATAGACTGGGGCCCTGCAGCCAGGAGCCAAGCTCAACATGAAGGAGGTTTTACATGAGAGGAGTATAGTAGTAGTAAACTTTCCAAAAGAGTGCCTTGGGAGCAGGACTCCTCCTTGCCTCAGGTATACATTAAGTGGATTGATGCAATGCCCTCGAATCATTCATGCAGTGTTTTCTCCCATCCCTCCTTCGAATGCTCACCAGAAGAATGAGCATTTCAGATGTGAACACATATAATTTGGTGATTCAGACTGCAAGTGGGTTGGGTTTGGTGACTCCAGATGCATTTGGGTTGCTTGTTCAAAAATTCCTAGCCAGCAATCTGGTCTAAAGGAGGCTGTTTTGTAGTTTCCATGTGGTCAGGTAAAAGCCTGCTGTGTAATAATGGCCTTTTTAGGTTTGTACTTTTCTTCATGGAAAGAGCCTTTCTCTTGTATTATAAGGGAAATCATTTTTCACTACCTAATGGGGGAAGCTCAACCTCACAGCCATTGTTAAATAATTATTTTAAGGCCATTAAGAAAAGAAAGATCTCTGAAAAAGAGACATAGTGTACTGTGTTCTAGTAGCAGAGATATTGGTGGTAGGGTTATTTTTTTTTCTTTTAGTATAGGTACCGTAGTCGTCGACTTATGACCACAATTGAGTCCAAAATTTATGTTGCTAGGTTAAGACAATTGTTAAGTGAGTTTTGCCCCATTT
>JANHJO010002854.1:4931-16959 GCA_032468235.1 Pseudoxyrhopus heterurus
GGAGGGAGGGAAGGAAATGTATGTTTGCTGCCTTGTGTTAGGGAAAATACAATATTTTTTTTGCAAACATTTTACTCAACCCAGCACATAAATGACAGTTCAATTTTCAAAGGTACTAAGTATTATTAATTTATATAGAAGAGTAGCATCTTGGCATGTTGGAAACATTTATTGAGTGTATGCGCATTAAGCAATAAGTTCGGCTGAATTCAAATGAAACTTACTCCCCAAATAATGCATACAGAATTACAGTTGCAATATCTAAAGCAGCACTAAAAGTAAATACTGCTGCCATCCCACCTCATTATGGTATTGCCATTACTGGAGGTACGGGAGGAGTGTTGACGTTACACAGCAGATAATGTACTGTTAGTTACTTGGGAAGATACACCATTTCTATACATAGTAAGTATAGCATTCTTCTAATCCAGCAAAAAAGGATTAAGGATTGAATTAAGGAATTAATTCAATATTATTATGTATTTATATATGATGTAACTGATGTAAAAATCAATGGAGTTAGTAATCATTTCAAATGAGTTCCACATTCATCCAACCCACAACAACTTTGGGGATGAGAATGTTGTGGTAAATAATAAACCCACCTAATATTGGAATTTTGTAGGATAGCATTTTGAAGCTAAATTCTAAACAATAAAACTGAAGAGTTCTCAGTACAATATTTGAATACTGCAAAGCTACGCACATTTACTTGTAATGTCATTCAATCTTTTCCTTTGGAGCTTATTTCTGGGTAAAGAAAAGGATTACCTTGAAGACTGGAAGAAAATTGTGTAAAATTCCAAAATCTACATTTAGATTAAACAAGCACAGTTTTTCCTTAAACTACCATAAATGAACAAGACAATACTACTCTTTTATAAACATTATCATGTAGTAACAATCAGTGTACTGTATATATGCAAATATTCATTAGTCTGATTACAAGGAACCCCTTTTCAACTAATCTGGCAAATCTTAAATAAACTTTTTTTCTGTACATTCTTTGCAAATTTACTATAACTTCTTTAAATACAGGGCTATTAAATATAGCTGTACTTTAGGACATTCATTTTTAAATATTGAATTTAATCCACATTTAATCCAGAATTTAATCCAAATTTACCTGCTCACCTCATTTCTTTATTTTTTTTATACAATGGTCTTAACAGAATTTCAATAATAAAGCAAAAAATTAAAACATAAAGCATGCTTTGTAATTTCATGTATTTCAAATATATCTATTAAAATAGAAATTCCGTGTTCTCTTTTAATATTAATATATGAACAGAAACATGAATTTAAAGATTCTTTTATGATAGTGTCCAGTAGCCAAATTGCGATGTGTTGGTGGTCATCATGGGGAAAGAGGTTGTGATACAAATGAGAGGACTGAAGTAGCAGATGGTGGAAGGGAAGTTACTTCATTCGCAAAACACGGTAACAGAAGAAACCATAATCCCCTGGAAAAAAAAATCTCCCATTGCCAAATATCTTTAAATATAAAGAAAAGTACCACACATAAAATAAAAAGAGGCTCATATACTGATAAAGCTTTGTTTTTGCTTGAAATTCATTTTACTCTAAAGGATTTTAAACGAAAACAATTCTTACTGCATATGTAATATTTTATGTGTAATCCATGAATTATACTCTGCCTTTAAAATGGATGATAATCTCTTTCCTTAAAAAGGATTGGTATAATATATAAACATAACTGTCTAAGATTTTACAAGATTTACCTGGCTTTATATGACACCTGCTGTACATGTGAAATCTCAATTAAGCATATTTTATCATGATTAATTCCAGTGAAGATACCGTACAAGTTTTGTTCTAAGATATCCTATCCAACACCATATAGCTGGCATTTTTTTATACTCAATTAACTTGACTATAAAAAAATATACTATTTTGAAAACATCACAGTATTAAAAGCTGTCTAACCTGACAATTATAATTGTATTATAATTAAAAGAGAGTTAAATATTATATTAATATCTCTCCCATACATCTTCTTGAAAATCTTATGGTCAAAAGGTAACCTGTAAGTATATTAATTTAAAAAAAAAGTATTCAGGAAGCACAAAGGAAGCTAGAGTAACTGGTATATAATCACCACTGATTTTTCAGGATGCTCTTCATTATTACCAGCTACTGCTTGAAGCACTAGAATATTCCATTAGGAGGGTATATATTGTTATGGTGCTATTGGTTTCCAAAGCATCATATATATATACATGGTTCTATCTTTTGTTAGCAGCCTCCCATGGATAGCAGCCTTCTCCAGTGGAAGGGAGAATCAGCATCATCTTTCTGTGGCATACACACCCTTCTGAATCCCAACTAATGTATACTCAAGGCCAAGCTCTCTGCATTGATAAGACCATAGGGACTAATCTTACATTAACATAAAATCCATCTAAAATAAGAACTGTCACATGTTTTTCTTAATGTTAGTATGATATATACGAAGTCAAGAAGAGCAGGGAAAGTAAGGTGCTTCTAAGCCAGATGAAATGGATAAAGGTCTTACCTACCTAATGGAAAATGCAGTGTGGATAGATTTGCAACTCACATGTAAAAAATGTGTTAATGTAGGCTGAAGGGTGCATACTTCATGAGCCATAGAAAATACTGAAAATAGCACATAGCAATTTATGAAATGATCTGAACTCATGTTTAATACGCATAATATAAAAGGGGATATGATTTATGATATGTCTTTTCATTAAACACTATATATTCATTTACAGTTGCATACTAAACAGCACATTTGAACTAAGATATATAATTCACCCAGTGACAAGCGTAGCAAATTAAAAATAGTTTTGATTTTTGAGTCATCTTTATGATAGTATATTGTACTTGATAGTTTGGTAACTAGAAATATTTTTAATAGAAAATGCAATTGTAATTTTTAAATATATTTGAGTGCGCTTTGTATGTAAAATCTGTTGTAAGTCTTTTTTCTTTAATGTGGATTTGTTGAATTTAACGTTCAATGGCTTCTTTATACAACAACGGTAAAAACAAAAATGTCATTTGCAAATTTGCAAGGAACCAATTTAGTATCATTTCTTAATCTTCCATGCTTTCCAAATCTCTTATTTCACTTTTCATTTTGGCAACACTCTGAAAATGTCACTAAGACTTGATATGCCAAAAATGTCACAAAAATGGTAAAGGCAATCCGTAACTATCAGCTACTTGTTTAGCCATTGTTATTGGTAATAATTTTGACTGTGGTAACCACAGTGAGTCAATAGATGGCACCCCTTCTCTTAGTAAGAGAGCAAAATGAATAAAATTTTCAAAGACTCAGAAATAACAAATATATTCTATTGATCTGAAGCATTCATAGCAATTAATTAGAGACATTTTGCTTATGCATGAAAAACCCCCACACATTTTATATAACCCTTTTGATAAACATGCATAATAAGTAGGATTAAAAAATTATCTATATGGTATATATTTGTATGTTACACTGAATTTGTTCTCCTTATGCAGATTTCCTATAAGCTTCATATTCTGGATTATTGCAAAATATTACAATCTGATTCAACTGTAGTTAAAGAGGCAAATGTGGAATATATTGTTTTAACATGAGCATATAAATTCAAATATGAATCAGTATTTATTTCATAATTTTGAGGACTAATGTCATGGTACATTGATATAAACAGCTTCACATATTTTAATTTTATGATGATCTTTGAAAAAAATTTAGATAGATAACACATTATCTTAATGTATTTGCAATTCCTTGTGTGTGTCCAATCACACTTGGCTAATAAAGAATATTATTCTATTCTATCAATATTGGAACCAACAAAAAAAATATAAAGCCCTTTATCAGAATCACACAAGCAGATTGTATTCTTTCATCTCAAATGATAGTATAAGTATTAAATCAAAGCTTACTAATTCATCTAAAATTAGTTGAGGCAACTTTTTTTAAAAAAAACTTTATTTAGAAATGATACTTCTTGCAGCCTTAAGATTAAAGTAGCCAAATAATAATCAAAGTACAGCAGTTTTTCTATATTAAATTCCTATTTGAGCAGAGAAGCTACATCATAATTTCTTGAAAACGTCAGCCATACTATATAATAATTCCTATATAGGCCATCTCTGATTCTGCAAAGAAATGTACAATCAAGGAAATTTCAGAAATGTATTACTGTAAAAAGTATATAAGATTAAAAAGAAATAGATCAAACAAAAGTATAGAGAAAAATAGGGGAAAATCGCTGTTGTGGTCATATGTATCACCCATCTATCAACTATATTTTCTTCTAAGAAAAGTAAAAAGCAAATAAAGTTCTGTTTTTGGGTCAGCTCATCAATTTATGATCTGCCCATAGCCATTCCAATTTCCTATGAGAAATTTAGATCTAGTTATGTAAATTATGAAGCCAAACAGAACTTTGCATGAAGTTTACCACAAATATATTTAATACTATTAATAGTCAGTTAAAGTGAAAGTTTTGTAGTACAGTTTGACTGTGCTTTATAAACTTCCTCATAAACAGCTATTAAAAATTTGTTTTATTTCTAATTTTGGTGTCTCATCAAAGCAACTAATGACAAGAACAGTGAAACTATAACAGTTCCAGTAGCGTCCATGATTCACTAACTGATATTGTTAGTGTTTAAAGGAGACATTTCATTCTTGTTATGTACTTCTGAAGAAGTTATAAGCAGCAAACTGACATGGTCCTACCACAGGTAATTTCTATTACACAAACTGTTTAGAAGAACATGGCAGAAAAAAAAATAGCATAGGATATTCTTGCATTCTTCAATTCCAACTCTCATCAGATATTTTATTAACTTTCTTCAAAAGATCCTTGTTTCTATTTTATGGTCAGCGGTTCACAGAAGAGTAAATAGGCCCAGTGTCGGACAAAATAAAAAGGTGTTTCTACTTACTGTTAGGTGATACTGCCTCCATATTTCTGGGCAAGCCTGGAAAATAAAAATATTGATCAGCTGGGAGCATGAAACAAGGTGCTTTACAGCCTGTTGATTTTGGCATAACACAGTAACCACTGGTGTCGGTCACAGGAAAATAAGGAGCTTAACTGAGAGGGTCTGCATTTCAGCTTCAAAAACCTGGCTAGACAGTTTAATTGAATTTTACACTGGTTTAACACACTCCCTGCCATTGTCAGAAAGCCAGCAACAGTTTCTCCCCCTTTCTTTTTGCTAAAGTTTAGAACTTTTGAAGACAAGTTTATAATAGTCCCAAAATGTAAATAAATGCCAGAGATGTTCAACTTTTAAGGCTGGTGTGATACACCACTTAAGAGATTAATTTATATCATATTTTCATTTAATCATTATTCTATTTTTGAATACAATTTTAATTTTAATCAAAATATTGCATGTAGCTATGCTTTTCTGCTTGAGGTTTTACAATTTCTGCATTATTCCACTTTGTTCTACCTCACAGAACTGCATAGCAAAATAAGGCACATTTGAACGCACAGAGTAAGACTCTCTGGAGTACAACTGTAAGAAAATACACAAAAATGCTATTTAACACCATCTATTTCCTTCTCACTATAATTTTCACATTAGAAACAGAATATGGAATTTTCAAATAAAACCAGCCTTTCCATTTCAAATTTTATAAAACAGCTGTTTTGATGTTGCTCTACAATTCTTTCATTTTCCATTATTAGTAACGGGACTAACTTGCCAACTTTCTGTATCATTGCAACTAGGTTTATAAAAATACATATTATAAAAACCATTCTAAAATAATCATACAATTTTCTTCTAATAATTGTAGTTTAAGATAAACTAAGAGGTTTTAAGCAATTTACACGTTTTTAAAAAAAAAAGATATAATGGAGTACTTTCTTTCTCATCCAAATGCAAATCTTTGGGGTTTTTTTAGACTTTACATCATTAGAAGAGGAACTGTAAGCTACACTCAATATCCATCTGGACATAAAGGAAAGAGGTGTTAACTATTTTGTATATGCATACATATAAGTATGCTTTTATACACATAAAGACAGACAGACAAATACCCCTTTGCGAAAAAGAAGATATTAAACAATAAACATGCCTGAAACAAACAATAAACAGATCTATTCTTTTCCTCAATTGATCATGAAATCAGAAGTAAACTGTGAGTCCCCATTTCATCCTACAATACAATAGTATTCTACTACTTTCAAGCTTTAAATGGATTTTACTGTTGATAACATTTTCACTGGCTTATCATAGTGATAAACAAGCAGTTATTTATCCATTAGTTCTGGATAGGTCTTGATCACTGCATTGTTCTCAATGATAATTCGGCTGAAAAACTATTGGCAATGAACGGTCTGATGCAAAAATCGCATTTTGATAGTATGTGTCTCAGTCTATTAATAATAATAAAGTTTGCTCTAGGAATTATTATCACTTCTAACATTAGGAGACCAAACATTAATATTATACAATGTTGTTATGTTGAAATAAATTAGGGATTTCAAAAAATAATAATGAAACATTTATTAGGAAATGGCTAAATTTCAAAACTATATTTGTTCATTTTTAGCCCATGAGGAAAAATAAAATAAAATTAAATCCACACAATAAACAAAATTACCCAGATCTAAATCTCATTCAGTACTTTTCAGTATTTTTGTTCCAAGTAAAGATACATTAAGATTCAAGATAGCATTTAATGTTAAGTACAATGTGGCTTAACTCTAATCTAATGCATTTAGGATTGAATATCCTGAGAGATGTTTCAAAAATGTTTTTACAAAATGACACATAGAAATCTGAGACCAGTTCATTCTTTGTATTAGCTTCAAAGCTAATTTGCATTGTTCCCTTAACACTGAAATACTAAATAATTGCTATAGTTTATGGATTGCTTAATTGATGCAGAATTGCTTGCTATGGAAGATAGTACCTCTAAATCTGGTAACATCTGAATATCTGATTAAATATAAATTGTTCTCGTAGGTGAAAAACTGTTACGGAATTTCTCTACTTTAGAGTATTCCATTTATTTTCTGGCTCAGTGGTGCAACTGAACTAACATCTAGTTCTATATAAATAAAATGCTTATTCTTCACAACAAACACACTTCTGGATCTCTGTAAAATGGTGATCGGTTTGCTTCTTAAGTTTTGCACAACTGGAAATTCCAAATATTTATCCTATCAGTAGTTCGGACTGATGAGCATTCATAAAAATAAAGCACAGATCAACCCACTTTGTCACACAAGATGAATCAAGAGTTTATATTGTTCCATTTGACCCATATTGAATTTTATCATGTGCTAATTATTGTTTTATGAGAACAACGGCTTAGTGCATCTGTTGTTTAATTCCCACTTCCCTATTCTCAAATGTGAACATCAAAGAAAATAAAACACTCAATCTTAAACAGCCCCTGACAGCAGACCAAGACTCAAGTGCTCAATAGACAAGGCCCTTGCCACCAGTTCTCATATTTCCACAACAATGAACAAACACAAAAACAGCACTAAGCGGCCTTTCCTCCTTTTCAGCTCCCCTTGGCCAGTTGTCTGCCTTGTACCAGAGAGAACCCTTGAACACAACCCTGCTGGGAACACAACACAGGAGAAAGGATTAGCCTTACTAACATGCTAGCATTTGCAAAAGTGAAGGGGAAAAAAAACATCCCTTCCACCAAGACTATATTTGGTATATGAATAACCAAAATGTATGAGCTGACAAGAGACCAGGACAGGCCTATGACTCCCCGGGAGAAAATGTAGCTGTGATGAGTGACAGGGCTTTCAGGAAATATGTTCACAATCACAGACAGTGAAGGCCATGACCTAGATCGTTTAAGAGCTTGTCTTGTCAAATTATCAAAAGCTTCTTCCTCTCTGAATAAAGAGTGACATAAGTGAGTGTCAGAAAGCTGCAGGCTGACAAGCCAAGCATACAATAACAGAATGCACGTCACATACTTGCCGAAACACCGCCACTGCTAGCGGCAAATCTTAATGAGAGTGCGGCTGGCCCAGGAGACTTGGGTCCCTGCTGGCACAGCTACTCATCTCACAAAAATCCTTCAGCTCCAAGTCAGTTATGGCCTGACACAATGACTACAATTACTAAACACAACTTTTTAACAGAATTCTCTTGTGCTTTGTCAAGAGCTGCTGTTAAGAGCTGCCCCATTGCAAGCCACTGCAGCAAACAAAAGATTTACTAATACAAGCCATATTAATTACCTTTGCATGACAGTTAACAGGAAGGGAGCAGATTAAAGTCATCAATAAAACATTTCAGGACACCCTATCAACAGCTTGCCCCAGATAACCCTTCCTCAACTTATATGCACTAAAAGAATCAGAGAATGCTAAAAGCACCCTTTAAAAATAGGATTCATTGTTAATTTTTATATACTGAGGAAATTTCAAAATACACACAGGTATATGCCCCAGGTCATTATAGGGAATGGTAAGTGCTTTACATAGACATATGCAGCTTGTTCCCCTCCTTTCAGTCAAGTTTGTGTTAATACCTGGAGCAGGTGGAAGGAAGGAGGAGGACAGGGTAGTTATTTAAGAACACATTCCTCTAAATCAAGAGTCTTCAAACTTGGCAAGTTTAAGACTTGTGGACTTCAACTTCCAGAATTCCCAAGCTAACATGAAAGGAGGAGGAATTCTGGGAGTTGAAGTCCACAAGTCTTAAAGCTGTCAAATTTGAAGCTCTAAATACTTACTGTAACATGCTAAATGTTCACACACCATAACCAAGGGAGAGGGGAAGAAACAGGTACCTGCTCTCTTATGCATTACAGTAATATCTCTGCATACAAGGGACTACACTTGCCATAGCTTTCCCATCTAGAAATACATTTCCACTGAAAATCTGTTTTGTTCTGTCCACAGCTATGCAACTATAACAATAAACTGCAAACTCAATACTCAAGAGGCCAATATAGCACTGCAGTTTAGATATGATCTGTAACTTCCATGGGAGACCACTGGAAAGCCTATCAATGTTAATTGTGGGACGAAGACAATTCTAGTACATGGGTTCTGGTTTGTTGATGAAGGTTCTCAGTCATCCAGGTAGAGTTGTCTGGAACTTGAGTCATGGCAATTGGACTATCTTTTCTTTTTTGGTTTGAAATGTTTCACTGCTTATCCAAGTAGCTTCTTCAGTCTGAGCAAGTTGGTTAGGAGGATCCCACAGGGGTTCTGACTGCCCACAACAGAAATTTCCATTTGCCTATGTCAACTTCAATTCCACTAAAATTACAATATTAGATTGTAATTAGGCTCTCCAATCTTTGGGGGCTGGTAAGCACATCAGGATTGCTGAAAACATGTTGTGGTTGCTCTGGTAAAATAGATTTGGATGGGCTTGTCCTTTCAGAAAATATTACAGCGCTATCACTACTTACCAGATTTATGGGAATGCTTACTTGTCCTTCCCATTCCCTTTGCTTACATTTGTTTCCTCTCTGGGCAGGTAAACATACATGTCAATCATTTTTATGTCTCAAAAGTTTAAGGGCTTATTTGGGACATAGAGGAATTTTGGGAAATAAGGAGAGTCTGGCACTTTGCTTTGCAATTTCTCATAGGAAAAGAACTAAAGTCAAGCAGGAAGAGGAGTCAAGGGAATAAAGATTATATTGGCACATTGGCAAGAGTATTTCAGGCACCATGTTGAGGATCCCAGAATTATATTGATGCCCACAGTCTGCAAAACTCAAATACAGTACTTAAGAGCTAATTATAAAGCAAATAGAACAGATCAGGCAGCGACAGCTAGAAACATCTAAGCAAAAGATCCAAATAACCATAAGGTGAAGCAAAAATTATATCTGCACTGTTATTTGAGCAGTGCTCAAGGAACCCTCTTCTCAATGTAACCCCACAAGTTATGGAGTTTGTATTAGAATATGAGTCCAGACAAAGCCTAGGAAACTAATAGGAGCATGTGAAGAATTCTGTAAAAGATTTGCATATATGGAATATCCTTTCTATTTCCAGGCTCACTTTCCCCAACTTGCTCTCCTCAGCTAAGTAGAACAGTTCTTTTGTGGGTATAAAATCACTTTTGGATCCAAGCCACATGGTGAAAATATTACAATATTTTGAGCAAGAAAATCTTAAAATAGAAGACAAATATATCTGAATGTTTGGAATGCTGAATTAGACTTCAATGTGTCCGATTTTTAGAAAATTGTTATACAAATTGAATTAAAACTTAGATTTCATTATGTTTATTTTCAGACAAGTAATATTTTATCAACAATTAACCATGCATTAAACACTATGGAATGCTGCAAGACTATTTTTTGCAAATGTTACTGAAATAATAGATTTTGTTCTCAAATAAATATGCTTATAAATATTAAGAAGGAAATATACACTGTCCGGAAAAATGCACTTTTCAATCATTTCCTATGTATTACTCTCTGGAAATTCTATCATTCATTTCATATATATTTTCCCATTTTTATCCTGTTATATTCTTATAATGCATGCTTTCAACTAGATACATCATCATGTTTTTTTTAAACAAGTTTGGGGAAGAATTAAAAATAGTGTTTGAATGAATTTTGCATGCATAGTTTTAAATAATTTTCCAGAAAGGATGCTGAGTTTGATTAGGAGGATTAGGCTTTAAACTGAATCATGAAGCAGTTGGTGGCAAAGCTCAGATGTAAAGACACAATTTATATGTTGCTGGAAAAAACTAGTAAAACTAATTTAAAAATCAAGGAAGAAACTGGCAAATTCCTATTGAAAATGTAGGAATAAACATTGTAACTTTTAATGCAAGAGGATAAATATAATCTGATGAATACAAGATATTATGAGATGACTCATAATTGGTTTGTTATGGCCTAAATACTACACAAATAAAATTTGAATTTTGATCCCATAATTAGCATAGTTTGGCAATGAAGAATGAAACTTGTTCAAAATAAACAGAAAGGGGGAGGGGGAAGCAAAAGATGAACTACAGTGTTTACTTAAATTATGTACAAGTGTTTATTTAAATTACATGTTTAGAAAAGTAGGAAAACTGAGAAAGCCACTGGTAAATCCAAATTAAAGTAAGTGGAGGAACAGACAAAATAATGGTTGATGTCTATTACTATCAGCCAACAAAGTAGGTGTGGATTGTGTGTGGGGTTTTTTAAAGGGAACTGCAGATCTTTTAGAGAGGTGTGAAGGGTTTTAATTGCACTGACATCTGTTAGAAAGCAATCTCTGCCAAGACTGGTCTCACTAGGAAATTTTGACTGGCCTTCTCCATCAGTAGCTGAAAGAAGGCACAAGGGGATCAACTCTCCTTGACGTGATTCCAACCAATGAAAAGCATTTTTGTTAATGATATGGAAATAATGACCAGGCAGCACTGGAGTTTTTGATTTTATGGAAAACTGTATCTGAGCATATAAGTAAATACATAATTTAGATTTCAAGGAAGTAAATTTTAATAGAACAGTAAGTAAGTAGATTTTAATAGAGCAGTAATACCTAAGATTTTCCTAATTGGAAAAGATTGGACAGAAATTCTGAAAAAAATCTAAATTACGTAAGATGTGAAAAGAAAACAATATTACAGTATTTGAGTTTGAAAAAAAAATGCTAATAATAAAAAGGATTTAAGTGGATTTAAATGAAGGGGGGAAGAAACAGTAAACTTGAAAGCAAATTGAAGAGGCAAGATTATCACTAAAGTTGATAATCTACATCTGCTGAATGAGTGAAGATCTCATACAGTCATATGAATAAATATTATAAAGAAAGAACTTGCCGAGTATCTATTATTTTTGAGAAATCCCAAAGATTAGGTAAAATACCAGGGGGCTAGGGTCCTATCATCACAATTATTACAAGTTGGGAACAAGTCTTATCAGTCTACGTGCATCTTATTTATTGATAAGGTCATTTTCTTGATAAATTATGGGATTTTTTTTCACACATATACTGATTAGCCAACCAATTGGTTTATTTAATATTATTGGATTTATAACCACTCAAATCACAGATGTCTCCAA
>JANHJO010002854.1:19950-30096 GCA_032468235.1 Pseudoxyrhopus heterurus
GTTTCGGTTCACAACCAACTCGGTTCACAACCAAAGTTATGGAACAAATTGTGGTCGTGAACCGAGGTTCCACTGTACAATAAACTGTATACATACTGCTTAAATCTATCCTGGAGATATTTAAACACGCAAGTCTTTGCTATTACCCTGATGAAAAATTATTAGCACTGGGTTGCCCACCACTATGCACAATATTATGGATTCTGTATTCCATAGAAGGAATTCTCTCATCAGCTCAGTGGACATTTTCCCCTATTCTTCTAGGCATGCAGATAGAAATAGAAAGTGTGGCAAGGTGTACACGGTGCAAGGTGTAAAAGCTGTGTTTTATCATTTGCTTCCTCAATGAGGGCAGAGTGGGGACTAATTATAGGACGCATGCCTGTATCTCACTTTCTCACAAGCCCTATTGTTCTGTCCACTCATTCACTAAAGTGGGGGAAAGAGAAAAGAAATCTTCAGCGAGCAGGTGGTAATCCTCAGCATGGGCCACTGGGTCTCTCTTGATTGGATTATATTGCTGAGAGCCACTGAAGAAAGCACCAACTTCAAATACTCCATCTCCTCTCTTACAAGGGAATCATGCTCCTAATACCTTCTGATTAATCTCTAGGATAGGATCCACAATGCAAAGAAATTAGCAGGTAATGTTCCTTGGGTCTAAACTGCCACTGCAGTTGAGAGCATGGAAATTGCTTTCTTTTCTTTTTCTTTTTCCCTTTCTCAAAACGCCAGCCAGTAAAATTATTTCAGACCAGCACTTTTAAGTCTGAAAGTCTCAGCTAGCAATAAAACAAATTGAAATACTACATTTACCTTTGGGGCAGGACAATTTTTTGATAAATGACCTCGTTTATCACAATTTCTGCAAGTGACGTTTTTGTCCGCTGTGTAGTATCTGTTGTTATGTCGCACTGAAACGTAATTACCAATCTGCGCCTGAGGAAACAAAAGGATTTTTATTAGAAGTTGAAAGCTTAATGTTCTGCCACCCTAAGCTTTTATAACAATCAAGCCTAAGATATTGAATTTTTAAAAGAAAGGCGTTTATTTTTATAGTTCCTACACATATACACCCTCTAGAATCAAGATAGGCTTCCTATCTGTAAATAAGTACCATATAAATATTTTTGCAGGACTGTATTACGTCCTTTTCAAAGCAGTTTTTAGAAGTTACTTTTTTCTAAAACTAGTCAATATTATTGACTAGTCAATAATAATTAGTCAATATTATTGACAATATTTATTATTTATTTATTTATTAGTTGTATTTGTATGCTGCCCAACTCCCCAAGGGACTCTGGGTGGCTCACAACAAAATACAATATAAAACAGTAAAAACATAATATAAAAGGGTATAAAATACATTGTTATAATAATAAAAATAATACAACACTCTCCATGCAACCAGGACCTAGCTGTGAGTCTAGGAGGACTCCCCAATTGCGAGCTCGTTCTGAGGGGGACAATTTCTTCCCACTCAGAGACAAGGATGGACAATTGACATAGTCCCAGGGAGGCAGTACCCAGAGCCACTCGGTCTTGTCTGGGTTTAGTCTAAGCTTGTTCACTCCCATCCAGACCCTGACAGCCTCCAGGCACCAGGACATCCTATTATTAACTGTTCAGAATGAAATGACAGGCTTTTCCTGAATATGTTTTTATTGAATACACATGCACATGTATATTAGAGGCAGGTTACTTCAATTACCAGCATAATCCCTTAAGTATGAGTTCTGTAGACCTTGGATAGAAGACTGAAATCGGAAGAAATACCGATCGAGCTGGTCATAGCAATTTGCATAAAGTATACAAATAATTAAACTAGAACATCTCAATGCTCCTCAGACTCAGAATTAGGATCCCGTAGTGGTAAAAAAAAAAACCTTGACAAAGTGCAATAACACCTTTTTAACACCCCAGGCCCCCATCACAGAAAACCCAAATCCCCCCAAATAAAAATCACAAAAACCATATGTATTAGTCCACAGAAAAGGGAAACCATTTTGCATTGTAACATTCAATGGGCATAGGTTTTCATAGCATAAAATGGTCTTCCTGCTGTCTGCAGCCTACTTGAAAAGAAGTAAACTCCTTATGTCGGGTCACCAACCTTTCAGACCTCAGGGACACTTCATAATTTTAAATCCCGTGGACCACTAATTTGATCCACCTACTGACCTGCTGGGTGGACATAGCTAGGTGGTCATGTGACTGGGTGGGCATGGCCAACTCGATGTCACTCACATTGAGGGGTGCCTCACTGGCCTCTACACACTCCCAGCCACTCCTTGCCTGCTCATCCGGGCCCTTAGGGCCCCAACAGGAGTTAAGCAGCCATGACAAGAAAGAGTTGGCAAAGTTGGCAAAGCCATGACAAGAAAGAGTTGGCAAAACAGCTGGCTCAGTTCAAATTGGATCTGAGTCTGACCGAGAAGGAGGCTCAGCAGAAGCACCTCACTGAGGACTACAAGCACAGGCTTTCCAAGCAGAGGGAAAACCTGCAGAAATGCAAGGCCAGGTATCGGCGTCTGGAGGCTCAGCAGGCTGAGATGGTTTGCCAGTTCCAGGCCATGTTGCAATTCCACTGAAACAAGGTCCTCCAGCTTTTCGCCACCATCGGCCCTTCCCTCCAGCCTTTGCCCAAAGCCCCACACCAGGAGGCTGAAGCAGACCCCAAGTTGGAATTTCTGCCCCCCTCCGACCCACACAAAAAGACCCCGAAGGGGGAGACTCTGCAGCAACAAAAACGTTCATTGCGCGTATCCAGCCCAGGGGCCGTAGTTTTAGGATCCCTAATTTAGTACAATATAAAAAATGCAAATAATTTTTCTGCAGACCACCAAAATTTTTTCACAGACCACCAGTGGTCCACGGACCACCAGTTGGTGATCACTGCCTTACAGTATGTTGCCCTCTATCCTTCCAAGGTGAATATTGAGAATAGTAGAGAATATCGAGAAAATAAAAGGTTCATTCTCATCAGTGCAAGGAGGAATTGGAATTAGCTAACTTTATCATGAGGATATCTGGTCCATAGGAAGCCCTCAGGTGAATTTCAAACTGTTTACTGTTCGCTTACTATTATTAAATTGTAATAGTCAGCAAAGAATATGGAATGACTTAGGTGCATCACATATGATCAACCTATTAAATTCTAATCCAATAATTGGATTAGATTTTTATATATTGATGTACCTAAATCATCCCATATTCTTTGATTACGATTACAATTTACAAAATCCAGTGGCTTGCAGATTAATCTGTGATGGTTAATCATTTTTTTATGATAGAGATGTAAATAGTTTGCTTCCAATTATCTTTTTGCCTCCCAATTATAGGATTTTGGTTGAATCTTAATCCCAAACAATACATACACAATTACTAATATATTGTCTTCTGGACAATTTCATTTCATTACATTTCATTCCTGTTTGTGCATTTAGGTTTGCATGGCATAACAGGGTTTTACAAATGTAGCAATTAAGAGGATAGAAAATAATATATTGCTCAAATCAATAGGAGAGTGGCTTGGAGCCCAGAAAGTAGCACACTAAATTCAAAGAAAAATAAAAGCAGCCCAGAGGCTGACAAAGAAATAAAGGCAGTTCAAGCCAGTTGGAGAGGGAACAAAAAGAATAAAGCCAGAATTTTGGAGGCTTCTTACCATTGCAAACAAGGAAAGGTAACACAAGAGAGCATTCATGCACATAGCCCTAAGGAAGAATATCTTTGGCTCAGCTAGCACTTCACTTGGGAATGAAAAAATAAATCACCTTACACAGAAAACTAGAGGACAAACAAGCCCAGACCTCCTTTAGTTAAGAAAGATGTTTTGTGGATGATCCAGTGTTTCATGGACAAATTGGGCCTATTTCTCCTTGAGAGGAATTGTCAGAAATGAATTCATAACATTTTCTTAAGGGAAATACAGTGAACCTCGGTTCACAACCACAATTCGTTCCATAGCTTTGGTTGTGAACCGAGTTGGTTGTGAACCGAAACAAATTTTCCCATTGGGTTGTATTGAAATACGATCGATCCATTCCAGACCCCTATGAACTCTATTGTTTTTTTAAGATTTTGAAGCACACAAATACAGAACAGAATCAATGGGCCTGGGCGGGAGGGCTCCAGACAGAGAGAGAAAGAGAAGGAAAGGACAGAACTATAGAAGGGAAGAGGTTAAAATCGGGGAGGAAGGAACTGGATTGCAACCTGAGAGCTCCACCTGATGCCTGAAAGGCTTTGCAGGAAGAAACGCGGCTAGAGGTGCAAAAAGAGTTCTGGCTAAAAGCTTCTCTTTGGTTCCCTCCTCCTCTTTCCACAGCCTGCGCGACGCTGCAGCCGTAAACTGAGAGCTGCTGCCGCTGCAAAGTTGAGGGAGGAGAGAGAAAACAGAGGTAGGGTGTCAAGTTTTGGTTAAGGCAGGCAAGCTCTTGCTGGAAAGATGTTGCGCAATGAATTAGAAGAGTTGTTTGCTTTCACTTCGGAGGTGATTGAAGGTGGGGTAGAAGCTGGAGTGTCAGATGCCCTGCTGCTGCTGCATCCACAGCTGTTCTTGGTCTTGCGGGCACAGGCATTAAGCAGAAACTTAGGAGCCGTGATCCTCCCCCTCTCATCCCGCCCCGCAGCCCCTCAAAGATGCCGTGCTCGCTGCTTTAGAATATGGTGCAGTTGCATTAGTAGCCCAGAGCTACTGTAGTTAATCTCCTTCCCCGCCCCCATAAAAGGGCAGGGTGGTGGTGGTGGAAATACATCACCATGATCATTTGGTTGTGAACTGAGGATTTGTTTGTGAACAGAGGTGAACATTTAGCTCATTTTTTGATTGTGAACCGATTTGGTCGCGAACAGAAGCGTTCGTGAACTGAGGTTCCACTGTATTTGCTTATCAGTGTGGGGCACAGCTTTCCTTGCAGGGGGAGCTATTTCATGCCTTGAATCTTCAAAAAAAATGTGTTCAGTTCATTAAAAAAGTCTGTGTCACCATTACAACATAATGGAGCGACCTTATAGTCCAGGGCTGTCAAACTTGCAGCCTGCGGGCCAGATGCATCACGCACTGGCCATGCCCTCACCCAGTTTAGCAAAGGAGAAAAAAGTCCGAATACGTCATATGATGCTGCCATGACACGAGTTTGACACCCCTGTTATAGTCTGTAATGGCCTGGACCTTTGCCACATACAGTACGCCTGGTGTTTGTAGGATCCTGAAAAAAGTTCTGAACTTTCTGACAATGGGCTTTTTTGCTGTTTTTATGACACTTTTCAAATTGGCTCTAGCTGTTCTAAGCACCATATCACCAGATAAAAGCCACATTCCATGCTTTCAACATCTTGCAAACCTCATATACTGTCCATGGTTATTCATTAGCCCACATAACAATGTTTTTAAGGACACAGATATCAATGGGAATAGTTTAGAATAAGCAAGATCCAGTGTATTCCCACCTCTGGTTGCAAAGTCAACATATTGATGAAAATGGGGGAGAGCTGCTTTCAAATCAATCTGATTAAAATCCCCCACTGCAATAAAAGCATCCTCCGAGTAAATAGTTTGTAAGTCACTGATGGTACGATACAGAAAATTCAGGGCCTCATATCTATTTGCACAAGGAGAAATAAACACAGCTGTGATATAGCTCTAATGCTGTAATATTACCGTGTTTCCCTGACAATATGACCTACCCTGAAAGTAAGTCCTAGCTTGATTTTTACACATGCACCCAATATAAGCCCTACTGCCAAAATTAGGGCCCTAATTAAGATCCTGCCCACTCCAGAGTGCACTGGTAAAAATTAAGCTAGGGCGGGGATGGTGGGGTGGAGCTGCCTTACTACTTACCTTCAAACAGTTACAACCACACACCCTGACACCTGCTTTGCTGGCCCATTTCTTCTGTAGCTGGCAAGACTTTCCTGAAGGCCTCTGCAGCCAATAACAGAGCTCTGGATCGATTTGTAGCTCTGTTATCGGCTGCAGAGGCCTTCAAGAAAGCTTTGCCGGCTGCAGAAAAAATTCCTGAAGGCCTCTGACCGCGCGCAAGTGAGTTGAGTCAGTGGCAAAAAAAATATAAGACAGGGTCTTATTTTCAGGGAAACATGGTAGCATTATTATATCTGTATTTTCAGGTAAGGGGAGGCTAGAGATGAAGATTAGTGGCTTAGCTTAGCCACCTAGTGAGCATGTAGCAAAGGTAATGTTGAAGACAAAAATACAGCTCAGATATTTAACCATTGCTTTATTTCAGGGATCCCCAACTCCCAGGTTATGGACCAGTACCGGTTTATGGACCATTGGAAATCAGGTTGCACAAGCGGCAGGCACCATGCAAAGCTTCATTTGTGCATGCACAGGATCTAGTTTGTGTGTGAAACCATCCCTTTCACCCTGGTGCTGCTGGTCCATGAAGCTGAAAATATTGGGGGCCACTGCTCTATATTGACCTTCACCATTATGATGTCCAGGACTGTTGCTGGCATAAAAGGCATCATAAAAATGGCCTCTTGTGATTTTTTTTTTTTTTAAACTTGCAACGGATGCCTCCCTTTAGAAGAAAAACCTTGCAGTGGTAGCATGAGCTTTTCCTTCTTCTTGTTTTCTCCCGAGACTTCAAAGCAGTCTGAAGAAGAATGCTGAGAGTAGCAGAGTCTGAGCGGGTAGGTGTGCTTGGAGGGAGATTTGTATTGTGTGGAAGAGCAGAAAGCAGGACTTTGTAATTGAGGGAGTGGAACACCTGTCAGCTCAACAGACAACTGATGGTAAAGGAGGACCAGTCTTGGACTTCATTAAACCAGACCAGAAAAACTGAAAGGAGTAACAAAGCCTATCAGCTTCACTGCTCTAGAAGCCATTGTAGGAGATGACCAGGCTGAGCTTTTGAAGAAAATGATGTCTCTCTTTACTAAATTATGTGCCTTATGCTACGTGAATTTCCAGACATATCAGAAATAGGAACTGATTGCTTGTTCCATTAATAAAGATTGTGAGAATCAATATATTCGCAGCCAACACTGCCACTTGATGTTCAATAATCCGGTTCGAGAAACAGATCCAGAGGGAGTACTTTTCTGATAATGACTGGCTCAGATATCCTTCAGTTCGGGGTAATTTCCCCTTAATTTTATAATACATTGTATTTCACATAATGATTTTTAAGAATCCTGATAAAGAAGTATGCAACATTTACAAGATTGTAGAAATCATAGGAAACCCATTCCTAGAGGATCTTTTTGATTTAGCTGAGGAAAATATTGTTCAATCAGTTTATTGACCTTCACTGCAAAGAATTACTGAATACAATTAACTGCCACCATAGCATTGTTGACTAAAATTTATTCTCTTGAGAAGAAGGTACAATGTGGTCTCAGAAGTCTCAAACTTTTCCCTTTCCAGCTGAGAAATTTTAGATGAGGTAATAAAAACCAGTATTTGGACTGGGTTAAGTAACTAGTCTACCTCTGACCAGGTCATAATGATGTTCAGAAACCTCAGTACACGTCATATGATCATCTTACAAATCAAGCTCACGCTCTGGTTTATTTCACTACTATGATTTAAATAAGTCAACTTTGAGAAAGTTTAAATTCCATTTCCGAAATTCATGAATAATAGACTGACAGCTGTAAACATTTTGCAGCACGTTCTGACAAAGAGTCATTTATTTTATGAACAGTGATGAAGTATAGCAATTTTAAAAAAATTAATACTTCAAAACTTTTGACAATATGCAATCAGCATTTTGTAGATGCTCATCTAAGAGAGCTGAGCTACACATAGCAAACAGAAATGACTTGTCTCAGCAATTCTTTGGATTAGAAATAACCCATTAAGCAAAGAAAAACTGTATCAAATGCAGTGAGTATATCTTGAACCAGAAGTCTATGAAGAAAGCATCAGATAAAAATTTATGATTATTCTTCCAGATCTTTTCTTAAACCTTCATCTGAGATATAAAAACTTCCCTGAACAAGCCTATACTTTTCAAATCACTTGTTTGGATTTGGAGAATTACTCTTTTACTTTTCAATCCATAAATGCAAGTAAGAACCAAAACAATGGCAATTTCTCTTAATAATCTGACCATCCTTTTATACCACTCTTTTATGTGTGGCTGCAGACATATACCATGGGGAGGAAGTATAAAAATTTAGGGGAGAATAGCTGCATAAACAGGAAGAGTGAGGGAGAGGAAGAGGAAGAGAGGGAGACAGAGACAGAGACAAAGAGGGAGAAAGAGACTTCAAGGTTCTTCACTTCCTGAATAATTTGAAGCTAAAGAGCAAGCTTCCAGTTTATAATCTGGTAATCTTCATTGTGGAAAGTATTTCAGGTGTAATATTAAAATATTAATGGAAATAACTGTAAAAGAAATTGTACAAAGCACAATGAAAAATGAAGTCTAGAGTTTCTTTTTAATTGCATACTGTGATTGAGATTCTACAAATAAGACAGGGTCTTATTTTCTTTTGACCCCCGAAATAAGCGCTTGGCCTTAGTTTCGGGGAGGTCTTTTTTTTTTTTTGAAGTGCAGGAAGATCACCTCCTTGAGGTGCAGGAAGGGCTTCCTCCTGTGCTGGCCACGCCCACCCCTTCACTAGGGCTTATTTTTGGAGTAGGGTGTATATTAGCCCCCACAAAAAAAATTAAGCTTGGGCTTATTTTTGAGGTGGGTTGTATTGTCGGAGAAACAAGGTACCAAGTATAATTAACTATATTAATATTTGGCTATGACAATCCTGGAAGTTTTCATAGGATGTGCTACCTCCTGGTAAATGCTTGAAAAGTTAATGCAAAATATTCCAGTCCCGACATTTTGATTTTTTTTTTTCAAAATGGCAGCTGAAAGTGTCATCAAGACAGCAAACACATAATCAAAACCTCTAGTCTTTTTGACATGCATTGTGGTGGCCATCTTTTGTCCATCCCTGAAGGTGGAGCAAGGAAATTCAAGTTAAAGTACATATTCATTCTTGGTCTTTCATACTCTCCTGGAAATAAATTATAACTCAATAAATAAATAACAACTGAGTAGAGGCCTACAAATTAGGAAAGAAATAAAATGAACCTCAAACTTTGTATATATTCTATGTACAGGTAAAAAAAAATTGCTCAATTCTAAAATTACTTAGCTCCTAAATGTTTAATAACAACAGTAATACAAAAATAAGATACCCAGGCTGGTATGTTTCAGTGGCACAGAAGATAATTAGAAAACAAGAGTCTTGACAATTTGGCATTTTTAATAAAATCATTTTAATCTCATATTATTCACTGCTTAGTCTAATGCAAAGCTGGCATCGGAGTTGCACATTTACTAATGAGCCCAAGACACTGATTTTTTTCAGTTGCTGATTCTCAACAGATTAGCATAAAATAAGGGTAAATGAAACTTCAGTAATTAGAACTGGCTTGAAAGATGACAAACATACAAAACCGGTATATACGCTTTTTAACAGATTGCTACAGCAGATTATAGCACTGAAATAAAAGCACAAACAATCTATTCCCTAGCATTCTTGTCCCCAAACATGATTACTAAGTATTGTGATTTGAATGGTGAGAAAGGCAATGTCTGCTGTCATGTTTGAATAGCAGCTGTCTGCCCATCAGAAAATTATGGTTTGTTCAAATTATTTGCACCCTTCAGTGCAGAACTTCCAGGTTAGTCTATGGAAATTATGATACTGAAAACTCCTCATAAACATGACAGCACAAATGTCACAGTAATGAAATTAACCAAGCACGAAAAACCTCTAAAACAATGCTACTTTAATGAAAGTAAGTGCTATACAGGTAGTCCTCAATTTATGACCACAACTGAGCCCAAATTTTTTGTTGCTGAGTGAGACATTTAAGTGACTTATGCCCAGGGGTGGGCTCCAAAAATTTCAGCAATGGGTTCTCTGCCTGGTTGCTGGGTGGGCGTGGCCATGGTGGGCGTGGGCTAGTCAGCCTCTTGCACCATGGCGGAGGGGGACGTTTTCGCCCTCCCCGGGCTCCGGAGGCTTTCCTGGAGCCTCCAGGAGGGTGAAAACAACCTCCCCCAGGCTCCGGAGGCCCTCTGTAGGCCGGAAACAGGCCCATTTTCGGACTTCTGGAACTTCCGGGAGGCCCGTTTTTCACCTTCTCCGAGCCTCCAT
>JANHJO010002854.1:37809-50606 GCA_032468235.1 Pseudoxyrhopus heterurus
GGAGGGAGGGAAGGAGGGAGGGAGAGGGAGATGTGTTACAGAAATGAACTATGATTCTCTCAGTGATGCTTAATAGCACCGACCACTGTGATTTTTCTGGAATGATTTTGTGACTTCCACGTTAGAGTTGCTATATTAAAATAACATTCCTACTGCTCGCTAACAGGCAATAGCATTCTGCTAACTCTACTTGATTTCATAATATCTGGATTGTAGGATCCCCCAGGATTCTCCTCCTTCTACTGTGTAACACTTATAACAAACCATCACAAATTATAATCTAGAGATCTGTGACATGGTGTCAGCACTGTGCTGATTGCAGTTCTGTGTAATTCCTGGGAAGAACAGAGACATGGATGATTAAATAAACCTAAGATGAATTTTGAGAAGACAGGGACATTGTGGTTAGATGGATTTTAAGTAGTTTAACTGCTTGTAATAAGTAATAAGTGGTCATATTCAATTTAATTGCCCAATTATGATGCTGGACAGCATGCATATCTTAATAATCCAAGAATGGTACTATTATAGAGCGTGTTGTGTAGCTCTATTATGGATGCCTGTCTGAAAGTTTTAGCTTGGACAGAAAACAGTTTAAAGATAAAATAGAGCAGCCAGGTGAAATCAGTCCTCTATGTATAGCACAACTTTACTTAAATGAACTTATCTAGGAATAAAACCTTATATAAAGCTCTAATTGACACAATTATTTAATTATGTTCTATAACAAAGTTGCCCAACCTTTTTGGCTTTGGGGACCAGAGCAGGGGGGGGGAGGGGATGCTTTTACATGGGCAGCAGGCAAGTGTATGTGTGCGCACAGCTCCATTTGCGTGAGTGGTGGGCACGCACGTCTGCCGCTCACGTTCATGCACGCCCTCGCCTTCTGCTCACACAGGAGAGGATGTACAGGTGTGGGGTCATTGCTGCTTCAGGCGGCCCGGGTTCAAACACTTCACGGCTCAGTCGTGTCCTGAGCATTGGGGACACCTGTTCTATAAGGTTTTAGGGAACACATGAGATCCCCAGAAGTGTTTATGATTTATTTTATCAGTAATGAAAATACATTAATACAAAATAGACAAAACGCAATATTGTACCTGTAAGTCTTTATCACTGATGGTCCATCCTGTTCTATCTTCTCCTGCAAAACACAATTATTTGGAAACAACTGAAATGGATTTGAGGAACTGTAGGATTTGTCTTATTAGTAGAAAGTTAATGAAAGAAAGTTACAACATTTCCAAAGTATTATCACAAAACTTTTTTAGATTTTACCTATTTTATCTGCACAGTATCTGATCTGGTGAGGTAGGTGACGTACAAATTAATAAATAATAATAATAATCATAAGCAATGTATTTTGAGACAATATATAATGTTTTAATACTAAAATAGTATTTTAAGTATTTTAATTTATATAGGAAGATTTCAGGGATTCTTCCATGAGAAGGTTAGTAATGACCTTTTTTTATCATCACAAGTGATGAAGGAATGTTAATGAACTGTATACAAAGAGCAAGATCCGAAAAGGTTTTGGAAGTTTTGGAACCTTGTATAGGTAGTAAATTCTGTTTCAATAGCGCATCAAAAGCTTCACTGCCCCAGAATCTTAATGACAGAATAAAATAAATTTTCCGATGAATGTTCAGTGAGTTTCAAGAGCTATTGAAAATATTTTGTAACATAAAAATATAACTGGAATATCAATGATCATTTGGATGGTTCCAACATGGGCACGTAGGACAACATTGTATGTTATTCTACACATTTGACATAATATTCTTCATCAATTCTGTATTTGTTTTTTAAGTTAACCTTTCAAAGTAATCATTGTAACTATTTGCTAGCAATTGATGTATTTCTCATTAAAGCAACCAGATAAATATTAGCTTTCTCTTGGTTGATTAATATGCAGTTCTCAAGTTATAAGAAGCTCTTCATCGTTTATAGTATAACATAAATATTTATCTAAAATCTTTATAGATTGCCTTTTGGGACACATATACAGCTAGCAGCATCCAACAAAAGATGAATCCAGTTGAGATATAATGAATGAATAAAAATGTAAGAATCCTTATTATAATAAGGAAACACCATGACTCAGGAATTAGTGTTATAAAAACTCTCCTAGAGAAAGGCAGATGGAACAAATGGATTTTCAGGGATATTTGAAAGCTTGTACAAAATGCCCTTTCATAGTGGCAAAGAAAACAGTCCCACATCCAGGAGAACACCAATAAGAAGGCCCTTGACTGGCACTCAAAAAGGGCCTCTATAGTTGAACTTTACAGAAGGATCATACAATTGAAGGCAGTCTTCTGTATATCTCGTTTAAAACTTTAAAAGGAAACGAATACAAGAGAAAACAGTCTTCTATATATCCCCAAATTGTTTAAATCTTTAAAAAGTTAACATAAGGGCTTTAAAAAGAACTCTGATAACCATATACAATTGGTGCAACATTAGTGTAACATGTTTGGATCTCCTGTTCAAGCAGATGATACACAGTGCACTAGTATTTTTAAATCATGTTTATAAGTGGGTCACATTTAGCCTATATGGGTAATCAAATGTCACTATTTCCCAGACCAAATACCAAAACTACAGGTAAGATAGATATTGCCTGCTGTTGCTCCCCAGCAATGGTACCAGAGGATTATTGCTATTCATCAAAAAAGATAATAGCAGCATATCGCCAACATGAGTAAAAGGCACTTAATTTGCATAATGTTTTAAAATAACAAGTGGAATGAGTTTGCAAATGCCAACATTAAAAATATCTATCTATTCTCATATCTCACCCTGTAATTAGATCAGTAACTGAAGGAGACAGCTTAATCTGACACAATGTATTTTGTACTGTTTGCTGTTAATTTGTACTGTTTGCTATTAGCTTGTAACAATATGAGTAAAATAGCTGAGAGGATCAGATCGGGACTTATGCTTTCCCCTTCTCATCTCTCTTTGCAACTATCAAAAAAAAAAAAAAAAAAAATATTTTAATGTTTAGCTTGTGAAAAAGTAGCTTCCTTTGTTATTCTACCTCTGCCACCATTCATCTTCATTAGGGATATTAGTACTAGCACTATAGAATATGAGGCAAAAAATGCCTTACCATTTCCCCCTATGGGAAACAGCTATATTAATTTAATTAAAACGCATTCAAATCAAGTTCAGATTAAAGTAGTTTTTATCTCACCCCACAGCTTTTCTTATGCAGTCCCTAGCATAGTCCACAAAGACATAGCCCTCAGCTCCAAGATGGCTGCTTCTTCATTTAAAAACCAGCTACATCTACAAACAACTTGACAATTTTAAATATCCAATTATTCCTATCGAAGTACTGGAATATGCCATGTAACAAAGTTTATTTTATCTTTTTAAATGCCATGCCTTAAGTCAACTTTTCTCTGACCCGCCTACAATTTATTTATATTTTTCTTTAAGAATATAAAAACAAAAATCTTGTAAATTTTTGTTCTTGAACTGTAAATTGAAGATATGACCTGTGGCTATTATTTCTTTCCATTTTATATACGTCATACTTCTATCAAACATTTGCTGACTAATGGAGGGAGGGGGCAGCAGCGTTTGCTTCCCCCCTAGCAGTTTTACATTGATGAACAATGCTGTTTATCATCAAGCATGGCTTTCCCATCACAACTATTCAGTTATCTCTTATTTTATGACCTGTATTTTATTCTAGATCTCTCTTTGATCTTTGCTGGAATTAATTGTGTAGCTTATAGACCAGTTTTCTAAACAATTAAGTTCATTTCTATCCAAAACGCTATCCTCTAAAGCATTCACAATCAAATTTTACTAGTTTATTTATGAGAATGTCAGTGGAACTGTGTCAAAAGCACTGCTAAATTTGATTACACTGAAGATTATATCTACTGCATTCCCTTTATCCACTAAACCACTTATCTTATAAAGCTGAAGAGATTACTAGCAGGTATTTCTTACATTTACAATACCTTACTAGCAACCATTTCTGAATCTTCCTCCCAATCCATTTTGCAAAGTAAAAATAAAATCCATTATGTTAAAGTACTTTAAGTGAGTAAAATATTATTGGTTCAAATAGCTTTCTTTATTACTGTTTTCTCTTATTGGCCAAAAAAGAAAAAAATTGATAGCATGTCAAGAGTACATGCTTGTACAGTGGCTTAAATAACTGCTCTACTGTACTTATCCTGCATTCATTTTATTACATTATAGACTATAAATAATAACCAAGTACAATGATATTTATATATAATATATATAATAGGAAATAAAAACTACTAGTACCATAATGACTGAATTAAACCTTTCAAAAAATGATGTCAATGTTAAATATGATTTGTGAGATGTAAATGGATAGTTGCTTAAATTCTACAATTAATGCTGAAAATAATTTGCAAACTACACTGAATAATTTTGTAATATTAATATTCTTGTGTTCTGTTTATGCTGTTTGTTATACCACAGTTGTATATCCTCCAAATTTTATCAGATCTTATCCGTATTATATCTTGCATCAGTTCTTGAATGAAACAGGTTGTTAAGCAATTAAGATGCATACAAATATTTGGAATTTTTTTTAAGTATATAGGACCATGTCTGATAACTTTGTATTTTTATAATTGCTTTTACAATTATTCTTATGAAACATGCCAAAAAAGATTTAGTTAGGATATACTGTATAGTCTATTCAGTATAGACTATAAACTGCATTCTGATTTGTGCTGTTGAATCTATGCAAAGCATTGTTAATAGGACCCTGGCCTGCCAAATAGAGCTCCCTAGTCTTAACTCCTTGTGACTTCATGAACATAGCTATGCAGTTTTCTTGGCAATAGAAATGGCTTCCCATTTCCTTCATAGGCTAACTTACAATTGGTTTTGATTATCTGAGATCAGACAGTTAAGGGCTGGGCAAACTCTAAAAGCTTAGCTTTTTATTTTGTAAAAGTTGAAGTATGTTTTAAAAAGATAGGTTCCTGCCTGTTTTACAATATTTGTTTCACATATATCCACTAAGCAGCTGCAAGAAACCAGAGGATGTAATTATTCTGGAATAAAATAATATGATCTTCTACAACAACATTAATTAACCAATCTAACCAATTCTTCTTTATGGTATATTAGAATTTTAACAAAGATATAGCTAATTAAAAACTGAAGATCTTTATGGATTTGCTTGGTATAGTTTTTCCCCCCCCAAAGGACAATATGTGGCTCTTTCTGCACTTAAGTGGAATTCAAGCAAAACAGTATTTTGTACTAAAAGTAGATCTAGATTCAGAATAGTGTAGAATACAATTTAGTAATCTGTATATTTTTATATGAATCTGTGAGGACCATAAAAGAAAATGATTTGAGTCTGGGGTTAAAAGAGGAAGGTGGGATCAGGAAAAAGAATTGAAAGTTTTCTTCTGTAAATTTTTTCTCTGTTGCATTCTGTTGCAAGGTCAACACTTTATCCAACACAGTGAATACAGTGAATCCATCATCTTTTTAAAAATTTACCGTAGTATGAAGATGCAGATCAAGGGTAAATACTATAAAACCCACTGCTGGTAGTTATCATTCCCAACTGGTAACTTCTGACATTAATTTCTATTTTAAGAAGATTCAAAGCTCCCTTTAATTCATAAGAATTTGATTAACCATAAAAGAGTTAATCTATAAATGGAATGGATTCTTCGTTAATATCTTGTTTAAAAAAATAACCAAAGAGCTTCATAAATTTCCTACCCAGGATTTAAGTAGTTTCAGGAAAGGCCCATTTAATCATAATTTTACTGTAAGAACCACATATTTCTGAAAATCACGTTAGAAAACACAGTGTAGAAGATTTTGCAAATTCTTTAAAATGTTAATGACAAATTCTACTTTAAGTAGGGCGATTTTGTCTTGCTATTTTTGTTGCAGTCTTAAACAATCCAAGCAAAAATTTGAAATGAAACAGGACATTCATTTCAAGTGTTAATATTGATAGAACAGCTGCTAATTTTTATTGAATTACAACAAGAAGGAACAATTTTTTAAAACAATCTTATGCTGCCTGGTGGGTATATTTTTGAGGGCTATAACAGAGGGAGGTTAGAATTTAATCTCTATTCAGAAAATAATATTACTTAATCCAAACATGCATGAATTATAATTTAATCCAAATGAAGACATATATATCAAGCAGCCTTTGTGATTTTTTTTTAAAAAGCTTACTACATGTTCAAATATGTGCATTTTTACTACATATTCCTCAATGTATTATGGTAATTTATATTAACCTAAGATTCCATTTCAATTTATTATGTCTGCAGGAAATATTAAATGAAAGAATGGTAATATATCCCTATCTATTGATACTAAATATACACATATTTTTAAAACACTGCACCTTAGAAATGTGTCACAACTTGCAAAATGAAAAATATATCAAGGCAATAACTATAGACATTCTTTGCTTTGTTTTCATTTATTTTGCATTTTCAAAATATGACGCTCTTGATAATTTAGGTTTTGTAAACAGGTAGTGATGTTTACACACAAGTTATCAATAGTTGTTATTTTTCAAAACTTGGTATAACATTTGGAGAACAAAGTAATCTCTCTCTCTCTTTTAGTAGGTACAAGTGTGGGGACCACAGGAACAGTTAAATTCATGGCATGGTTGGTCTACCACACAGTCGGGGGAATTCTTTAAATAGAGCCTGTCACTCTCTTTGGCCATCAATGGGATTTCCTTCTCAAACTGCTGATTCGTTCAGGTACACAACAGAGGAAATTTCAGTTAACCTTTGTTTCACCCCAGGGAAAAATCTGTCTGAGAAGTATAAAATGAATAGTTTAAAAAAAGTAAGTAGCCAAGCTTCAGTGCTATTCTTTGTAGCGTTCACAGCAGTCAGACCAAAATAAAACAAATGTTTTTACTGCCCCTGGAGAATAAATGATATAATGCGCAATTTAGAATCTCGGTTGTCTACTTTTTGTTTTCAGTTCATAAAAAGGTAAACATCAATCAGATCAGAACTATTGCTTTCGGTGCAAGATTGTTTTCCTCAAACCATTATCCAGTAGTTATACATATATATTTGGTTACAAAAACAGAATAAAACTTTTGAGTAAATAAGCCTCAGAGTTTTTTATGAGTGGGATCTCCTGGTGTGCCCTCTGCATTCAAGACCACAGGGTGCCAACAACTTCAACAGGGTATTTATTTTTCTTTATTTGTCCAATTTATTTCCCTTTCATACAGGAGTTCAAGGCAGCCTACATAGTAGCCCTTTCTTTTATTTCCACCAACAATCCTGTGAGGTTGGACTGAGATGGAGTGGTCAAAGCCACCCAGGGATTTTCTATTACTGAGATGTATTAGAACTTGAGTTCCCCCAATGCCAGTCCAATACCTTAAATACTATATTATGCTGGATATATTAGCTGTATTAGAAGTATACAGTAAGGCTAATCAACGAACAGTCATTACTGGATACAAAGACTAGAAAAAAGGTTCTTGTATAAAGAAAATTAGATGGAAATCGCTCATGTTATATTTCACATTTCCACCCATCTTAGAATGAGCTGAAACATCCTAAAATGTCAAGAACATCTTCTTTTAGGTTCTGCCAAATTTAATATTAACTGGAGATATTAATAAGGTGCTGTGAGGTTTTTCTGGATGCAGCTCAGGATTTTTAATAGTTGTGAGAGTTATATGCTAATATCAAAATACACAAAATCAACAGAAAAGCAGAATATAAATTGAATGCGTACGTGTATACTGGATCCACCACAAGCTACCCTGCTCTTGCATCATCACAAAGAGGTGACTGAGAGTAAATCAATCCCATATCTCCCCATCTGTTACATCACTAGTTTAGCTCTAATGATCAACGTGTATTTGCAGGGTGGAAGAAACAGATTCAGTTGTTACAATTCAACCGCATATGCAAAAACTACATTCTAAAACCAACTCCAAAAAGAATATAGCTACAGCAAGTACTACTGCTGTGTATGATGTGCACTATAGTAATGTGATGAACATTTTGTCATGTGTGAAGCCTGTGGGTATGGGTGCATATGTACATAAACACACGACATATATACGCACACACATATGCATAAATGTATCTATAAGCATGTGTATGTGTATGTGTGTACTCACATATATAAATAATGGAACTAACTCCTATTAGGAAGAGGGAGAAATATTTTGGAGGCAGACTTCCTATCGTAGTAGGACGGCATATAAAATAATTGTATTAGAACCACAAAATATGGGTCTTTGTCTTCTAAGTTAAGTATTCACTTTTTGACTCACTCAATGGGAGTGAGGGAAGCCAGAACACTACTGTATTACTATTACGTCTCAAACTTCCTAATCATGGGAGTCAAGTTTCCCTGAAAACAATTCTGTGCAAATAGGGAATTTGTTAGAGCTGAGTCCTAAATATACAACGCAATTACTTTTAAAATATCACTAGGTAAGAGAGACAACTATAAGATTGGAAAGGGAAGCATTTCAGTGGTCTCAAACTTCTCAGTTCCATATTGAGGAATAGTATTAGTGCCCTTACCAATCATATCAGTCGCCCCTCCTCCAAAACTTACACACCTCTTGTATCTAGCCTGGCTTTTGGAGAAGCCCACTGTATTCCTCAATAACTTGTATTGTCTGCAGATCTTTATTGGACATGTACATTCTTTCTCCTTATTAGCTACTCATTGTTTTCCATTTTTTTTCTTAAAATGATTATTAAAAATAGGAAGAAAAATAGGGGGTAATTGAAGAATGGAACCATAACCACTGGCATCATTCACCTTACACTGTGGTGCAACCCATTTGTAAGTCTAACATAATTCACTACTGAAAAATCAACCTCTCAACCATTCACTTCTAGCAGAGGATAGAGAATATTCCATACTGTTTGATAAACTTCCTAAATATCTCTCTAGTTTCTGCCACACCTTGCATACAGTATGTAAAGGACATGCTACTAATTTTTTGTTCCAGTCATGAATTAGAAAAAATGTTTTGAAGATGCCTGGGAAAAATAAATCTGTTTGGGCTGATTCAACAATAACCACAACACAGAAGTACTATCTGGTAAAATTATTGCATTAAAGTTCCCTACCTTATCCTGAGCAATGAAAAAAATTAATAAAAATTAATTGTTATGCAAATTAATTCACTAATTCACTAATTTGGTTCACTCTTAGCATTTCCAACTTCAAAAAAGCTCACCTTACTGAAATTTTTTTTAAGTTTGTTGTACAAAATATATACCGGTACTTCCTCTCAAATCCATCATCACTTCCTAATCAATTCTCAGTTTATTTTCTATACACAATGTTGTCTATATTGCTTGCCCACAGATGTTTCATCTAATCGTTAAATTCTAACCACAGACAAAGAAAGAAAAAAGAACACAAGAGGAAGTTAGAATTGATTATATCTTTTGAGCGGATGTTCTCAAAATCTTTTAAGGACTACCTCTGAATGCAACGGTTAAAAAAATCCATTTAAGTCCTTTGAATAAGTCTTTATTCTTACTAAAATTCTGACAATATATTACTTGTACAGTTAACTCAAATAATGGATTTTTTTATTTTATGCATGTCCCTGAGTTGTATAACAAAGATACGATACAAATCTAATTAATCAATAAACAAGCGAGCTGATTCTATTAAATCCATTTCCCTTAGATTCTGAATTCAAATCAAAATATTCGTTGATGGATATAGCTCTGTACAAAAACCAGTAATAAGCACTTTCCGTCAACATGATCAAATGTAAGAACTGAGTGAAGGCAGAATAAAGGAGAAATCACAGACGCCTCCATATTGTATGTTGCAAAACAATTGGCTACGTATTAAGTTTAGCTGAATATTTCCTATGGAGATAAAAATTCTTGGGACCTATATGGCTTTTTGGACACTTAATTTTAGTTTGCAATAGGAAGTGAAATTTCACATGGCTTTCTGGAAGATAGGGAAGCCTGTACACCTTTGCTGGCTACCTCTATCCCTTGAATTGTGCAAAGTACGAGTTGTTCACATCTAAGAACTAACTTGCTATTCTAGAGTGCATCTTAGCTAGTTCAATGTATTTTGAACTGCTTAGTATCATTAATTAATGAACCATAGTAAACTATGTTTATACTTAAGGGTGTAAGAATTGGAAAGAGCAGCAGCCTTTGATTTCAAGAAAATTAGTCTGAACATAAGCATTATTTAAAATTCTCTGGGCCTCCCCCCCCTCACACATGCACACACACACACACACACACACACACACTTAAACAGTTTCCGTTATCATTTAATAGACAAATTTGGATAGAGACACCTTCTGGGATGTGCATAAATGCACATGCATACATGCATGCACATACACACACAACACATTTTTCAGCATTTACCGAAATGCATTACAATTAAAGTCTCCGAAATGCATTTTTCTAAAATGCTGCTCTAACTTCCACCAGGGGATTAAAAAGTATTGGTTCTGAGTAGCAACTTTTCCCAAAGTAAACTGCAAAATCGTTCTCATTTGTCCAGTTCCTCAAAGTGAAATAAATCAAAAGCTTATGCAAGATAATACTGCTTCCATGAACATCCAGATGCTGAGAGCCCCCAAAGCAATTCTCAGTTTAACATTTCCAAAGGCATAGACTAGTGATCACACGATAGTGGTGATACTCTCTAGTTACCCTTGGCAACCCTTCTCAACTGTAACGAGGCTCTGCCCCTACAATAGCTCACTGGGCAGCTTTCTCTTCACTTAGCTGAATGCTTTGGGACCATCTGCGTCGGTAAGCATAAAAGGCCAGCCTGCCTGTGGGCCCGTCACTCTGAACACCACCTCTCTGACCCTGATTAAATACAACTTTCAATCCTTTTTGTCCTCCCTGTTGACTTCTCCTATTAAGGGAGCCCTCTGACAAAGAAAGCGGAAGAGTGGACTAACTGCCCCCAAGAAAGGGCGGCCCGCGAAGCCGCGTCCATGCGCTGAGGTAGCGTCGGCTCCTCCTGGAAAAGCCAGGCCAGGTTCGCCGCAAAGCGCAGCGAGGCCATGGCACAGGCGGGGAAGCGGCGTCTGCAGCCCAGCGCACACTGCGCCCGGGAGGAGGAGTTTTCGCTGTTCCGGAAAGGAGCAGCCGCAGCTGGGCGGGGAAGGCATGTGTGTTTGTGTGTGTGGGGGGGGTGGACGGGGTGTGTGTGTTTATGCGGTAATCTCGAGGCAGGCTGCTCGGAGCGAGGGTTGCTTCTCCTTGGGGCAATGGGAGGCCACACACCACGGGTAATTGAGTCCAAGAGCTTCTTCCTCAGCTGCAAATCATAGCGACAAAGCATTTTTCCCTTCCCGGGAAGAAAAAAAAAAAAAAACCCTCGTTATTTAGTAAGTAATCTTCACTGTGTTCCTAAATCAATCTGCGCAGCGATGCCCCATCTCACCCCGGACCGTGTTTCACACAACTTGTAATTGAACCACAAACGACTGGACCACACTTCAGCGTGTTCTGGCATATCAGTTGCGTACCCATGTGTTACGCGACCACAGGAAATTCGCCGTTAATTGAGTGAAGCCTGGTCTACTTGAACACACCGATTTTCGGAATAATTAGCAGCTTTTGTCAGACTTTAAAAGCACCTTTGTTAATCCAGTAAATGGCCGCCGAAAACCGTATATTCCCGTCCCGTTCTCCCGCCGTTCCCTAGCTTGTCGTTCATTCTTTCCAAAAATCGGGACTTTTTTAAAACGCCGCGGGACGCGGGACAAATTGTTAAAAATCGTGACTGTCCCGCCAAAAGCGGGGACGTCTGGTCACCTTACGCAAGGGGGCTCCCTCTGACTTGCGACGCTGCGCAAGAGAGCAGTGTGAGGCCCGACTAAAGAATAAGAGACACAGAGCTACTACATCTAGAGCTTACAGACAGTACAACAGCGTGAGTCACGACTACAGGATTTTCCTGTCTAAAACAGGATTGGGATAAATAAATACCCGGGCAACGCTGGGTTATCGGCTAGTATTCAATAAAAGCAGAGTAAGTTCAGTTGACCACACCTCATGACAATCACCATCTAACCCAATCACAGGGCCTAAACCTCCCATAAACTCTATATGATCCTACATTTTGAGAGCTCACTTCTACCTTAGATCAAACCCTAGCCAAAGAGTCAGTTTCTAAAGAGCCCACCAGAAGGCCAGTAGTATGGAGATCCTCTGAATGTTCTCTTTCTCTGTTTGTATGTGTGTGAGAGTGTGAGATCCCATTAGATGGCAACATTTAAGGGAAGGCACCTGGAACTACAGTAAGTTTCCCCTTATTGGTGGGAGATCAGCTTCATGTTATGGTCTACTGGATTTCTTATATTTATGTATATAGTTATATCCATTCTGTTGACCCATTCTTCTTACACCATGCTGATTGGAACAGCTCTGTATTTTATATTTCACATTAGTTGTCCCTCATGATTTCCAGTACAGGGCTATAGATGGCTCACTTGCACAGGTGTTTCCAAAAAGGACTTCCAGAAGCCACAGTGCACACAGAAAAGACAAGGCCATGATAAAACAAACAAACAAACAACATTTAACTTGATACCCTCCTGCATAAACAAATCTTTCTCCTCCACGCTTCACCATTTTTTTCTCACTGTGGTATACAGAAAGAGACAAACACAAATGATCCCCCATATACTCTGACCTCTCCTTCAAGCAGAAACAGCGAGAGAGAGAGAGAGAGAGAGAGAGAGAGAGAGAGAGAGAGAGAGAGAGAGAGAGAGAGAGAGAGAGAGAGAG
>JANHJO010002855.1:19701-30260 GCA_032468235.1 Pseudoxyrhopus heterurus
GCTCCAAATTTCCCCAAATGCTCCCATGTTTCTGGCAAGTCCCAGAGCAAAGTGATCACACACACACACACACACACCTCAAGGAACCTCTGGCTGCAAATAGTCCAGCCCAATGCTGTGAGCACTATGACTGCAAAGCAAGAAATCCAGAAAGAATGCAAGGAACTCAGGAAAGTTCAAACATCAGCACTCAACACTCCAGGAATTTAGTGTTTGTTCCCGGCAAATGCCCTCCCCACACTGTCACCTTAAGTCTCAGTCCCCAGATATGCCTTGTGAAGAGGGGCAGGGCACTCTCCTCCCGAGTAGTTGGGTCAGTCTGCACTATTCTCACCTTCTCTCCACTCTCTGTGCTCTAGGATCAGGAGGGGGTGGTCCTTGCTCATCACCTGAGCTCTGTCTCATGTTCACTGCTTAGACTCTCTTGGTCATCCTACCCCCCCTCCTCCCTGCCTATAAGTCCCAATCCTGAAAGGCTCTGGTCTGACTGGGCTGCTCCTCCCCATTTTCCTCCCAAGCCAATGAAGCCATCTCCTCGATCTCCGTCTCTCCAGTTCCGGCTCGTCTTCCTCTGCAGATTCAGGCTCTGACAGGGGTATAATAGGCTGTTTATAAAGCGCACACTATGTTGTTTAAAGGATTTCATCCTTCTTCAGGACTGATGTACCTATTTCACAACCTCCCCATGTTATTTAATCATGCATGGGATTGTTGGTTCATTTTTTGGGCCTTTGAGTCAATCTTAATTACTGATAACTACATGGACCAGTCTCTGCAGTTTTCCTGCCCAAATCTTCAAAAGTGGTTTACCATAGCCTCTTCCTGAAGACTGAGAGAGAATGATTGGCTCAAAGTTTCCCAGTTGGTTTCATGCCTAAGTCAGGACTAAAATTCTGGATATCCTAGTTTCTAGCCTAATGGAATGGACTGCATGAATATGAATAACCTTGGAAGAAAGAAACTTAGGGAGGACCTTCCCTAATGGATCAAGTAGTTAAAAGCAGAGGTGTAACATTTGTGCCTTCAGACCTGCAAGATTCTGTTTATATTATAAACCAACAATTAAGTAGAATTAATTCATCTTGTCTTGTTTCCTGCCTGGATTACTTTGGAAGACTGTCATCCGGTGCCTTAACCATTATGCCAAACTGCTTCTCAGACATGTGTGTGCTCCACTTTGACAGCAATTCCAGATATAGTCTTTTGCACAAGAGAAAATGCCTTTGAATTACCTTTTCTCTCATCTTAGATAATACACAGCGTTGCACTCTTTCAAGAAGCAAGTTTGGAAAGGCAAAGCATGTTTCTCCAAATGCACAATCTCACATTGTAGCCTGCTTCCAAATGTTCTAACAATAAAATAAAGTTTAAAGTGGGTTAAATGTTTTATGCTTCCTTGCTCAGTCATAGTTGTGGCACTTCAGACTAACTACCTGTGGTGGAATGTGGAGTCACAGAAGGGAGCGGACCTTTCCCGAGGAACAAAGAGGCAAATCAGCCAGAGATCTGGGCCAGAGTGGACTCTCCCTATCCTTTTACAGAGTATAGCTAATAGTTATGCAGATTGAGCTTTAGTTTGGCAAAATTAATGCCAGGCACAAGGAACTAAGAGAAACACAAGGGTTTACTCAAAGCAGTTTTATTGTTGTTTGCTCACAGACAGGGATCTGCACCCCCTCAGAAGCTGGGTGGCAGTCAATTACCTGTCTACTGGCCAGCTTGTGAGCCATCTGTGACTCATTTAACAATCTGCAATCCTTGCTTAACAACAACAATGGGAAGTGCTGGGTCCCAATTACTGCTTCACTTGGAGGACAGAACGCAGGTACCAATGTCTGAATTGATGAAGTGCAATATAATTTCTAATTCTGGATAAATATCATGTGATTTTCATATCGATTTTCACTCAAATCTCGTTTAGGATTCCAAAGCAAGTCTTTTTAAATTCAGAGAGATACTGGTAGGGGACATGAGAACTAATTTTTACACAACCAGAAATAATCAGCCCAACATCAGAACAATTACCAAACCAAGAGACATATGGAAATTGGGCCTCCTGCCCCAAAGAGATGGATGTCTATCTATTACATTGGTTGAGTTGGAGAAACAGGCAGAAGAATTTTGAACCTTGATTTCAATATAAAGGGAGCATGCATTTGATACATAGCAATTGCTGAGTTTTAGTATTGCTTTCTGAAATAAAGGCATCATGTTTTTTCTGCAAAAAACTTATCGGAGTTTTTATAACCTTGGAAATCTATTCTTGAAGCTATTTTGCATTGCCAAGTAAGGGAAGGTTGATAGAGCCTTAAGAGATATAGAAGATGTTCACAGCTGTCAGAAAGGTATTCTTCATTTATACATACAATAAATGGTGTCCTTCCTTACTACTTCTCCAGTCATTCCACAACTCTAAACTGAAAAAAGAATCTAAATGTAGTCTTTTGCTGAATTAACTCAACTTACTCTTAATGGCTTAGTGCTTGCATTTGGGTTACTATGGTTTTCTAGATAAGTAAAAATGAAAGAATTTTAATATACCATTTGGCATATATAGAGAAGAATTAAAATTACATTTGTCATATTTATTCAAACATGAAATATGGTTAGCATTAAATTTACCCGAATTCTGATCCGGTATGCCAAAAGAAGGCCATTATTGCTTATTCATGCCCGTTTGGATATTGATTGGAGCTTGGTTTTGCATTACTTCAACCCCTTAATCTTTTTAAAAGTTCTAAATAAACTCAGCTGAAAATTATCCATGTCAACTCCCACTGAAGATAAGTAGAGTGCTTTTTACTTAGGATGCAATACAGGAACATTACAATGGAGCCTGTTTTTCCGTAACAAATATTAATTTGGTTAGGTAGTGTTGAATCTAATTTCTTTTAATTATATAGGCCTCATGTCTTTGGGAGACTGATCACTCTTGTGAGAAAGTAATTTCCAGACTGCTTTAGTATAATCAAGGAGCTGAAAGATGCAGCCACAGAACAATGGCACCATTAGATCTTATATTATCATAAATCTACTGTAAATATAATAGGTATTGGACCATGTGAAGCTATTATATACATTATGTGCTTTTTTTTTTTTAATAAGAGGAGGGAGAGAAATCAAAAGCAGTCTTACATCTTCTCCAAAATCAGATAGGCTGACATGGAATGACATTAATTTGGAATCTACACATTCCCATATTTGGATTTTTCTGGTTTGTGTGCATTTGAGAACAGATTTAGGGGATTTTTTGTACATTATTTTGGAACAAAAACTGAAAAAATGCATGTTCCAATTAAAATTAGACTTAACAGCATGCATGGTCCAGAAACACTCTAGTTACAAAAGGGCCTCCCTTCTATTTTACTTTTCTTTAAATTAATTTTTATTAAATATTTTTTATAAAGTAAAAACAGTACAAATTTAAAGAAACAAAAAGGAAATGAAAAGTAAAGTAAGTAAATAGAAAAGAAATGACATACAAATCAAAAAGGAAGGAAGGAAGGAAGGAAGGAAGGAAGGAAGGAAGGAAGGAAGGAAAGAAAGAAAGAAAGAAAGAAAGAAAGAAAGAAAGAAAGAAAGAAAGAAAGAAAGAAAGAAAGAGAAAGAGGGGTGGAAAGAGGGAGGGAGAACAGAACATAATAGCTTTATTGGCTAATTGTGATTGGACACACAAAGAAATTGTCTCTGGTGCATAAGCTCTCAGTGTATAAAACAAAGTAATAGTTATAATAAGAGAAAGTAATGGAAAAGATGAGAAGGATAATAGTAATACAGCTATACTACATGGGCAAATAGACATAGGACAGTATTGTGGCAATTAGGTATTCAATAGAATGAAGGGGTGAGATGTCTCTCTGTCTAGTTGTTTACATCTAGTTGCCCTATAGTGGTGTCACAAGGGGATGAGTTGAAACAATTTTTGTCCAGTATGTGAGGGTTCTGTAGATATTTTCTCAGTCTTCTTTTTGACTTGTGCAGTATGCAAGTCCTCAGTGGAAAGCTAGATGGTTACAGTTGGTTTTTCTGCAGTCCTAACTACCCACTGAAGTCTGTACCTGTCCTGTTTGGTTGCTGTGCCAAACTAGACAGTTATAGAAGTACAAAAAAGACAGATTCAATAATTCTTCTGTAGAACTATATCAACAGCTCTTGGGACAATCTAAGCTTTCTGAGTTGATGCAGGAAGAACTTTTTAATAATGGTTCTAATGTTAGGTGGGAAATAATAGAGCCCACAAGCGTGAAGAATTCTACTGTTGATACTGTGTGGTCTAATATAGTAAGAGGTGGTAGAATAGGATGACACCTCCTAAAATCCACTCTCATTTTTACAGTTTTAAGTGTGTTCAGCTCCAGGTTGTTCTGGCTGTACCATAGGGCCAGTTGTTCAATCCCCCATCTATATGCAGACTCATCACCGTCTCAAATGAGACCAATGGCTGTTGTATTATCCATAAACTTTAGTACTTTAACAGAGGGATTCTTAAAGATGGAGTCATTGGTATATAGAGAAAAGAGTAATGGAGAGAGGACAAAGCCCTGGGAAGCACCTGTGCTAATTGAATGGATATTCAGTGTGATTTTACCTAGCTTCAGCTGCTGCTTTCAATCTGTGAGAAAGCTTACAATCCACCTACAGAAAAAAAGTATCCCTCCGTGAAACGCCCCAGATGAAAAAGCGGGAGAGGAGTGAGGTTGGAGAGCCAACCGAGTAAGAACTCCCATGTTGGCTCATCCATGGTGGAGAGCCAGGGAACAAGCGAGTGTATTAAGGCAGCCACATTCAATTGTCCCATTCTGCAGAAATGAAGGCTCAGTACTCGCCCAACAGGCACTGGAGCCTCACCTGCCCTCGGAGGCACCCAGCAGCCTCAGCTTAATATCCGTTGCATCCCCCCCTACCCACTCCCACTGTTCACAGAACACAGAGCTGGACACACCGGTGCAAAGTATTTCATGCACACACGGATAGACACGAATACTTTGTCTATCACTCCCCCTCCCCACAAGGACTGTTTGTTCATATAGGGACTCTGCAATTTAATTTTGGGAGAAGCAGCTAGACCTCCTGGTAAATCTGGGTCAGACTGAGCTCACAGCCCTCCTTCCCTGAAACTGAAACCTTGAGTATCTCCCAGCCTGGATGGGAGATTGTGGTTTTTGGGCAATAAGTGGAAAAGAGCAACTGAACTCAAGATGGAAGCAGTAAAGGAAAGAAGAGAAGACTTTAAGAGGAGAAGGAGAGGACAGGAGAGGATCCAATAAGAAGGAAAGGCGGACTCACTCGAAGGCTCTTATGGAAAGTCATTATCCCTTAAAAGTGGAGTTGTCAGAAGTAAAATGTCCCTTATCCACTCATAGAATCCCTCCATTAAATACAATCTTGACTGCCAGAGTCCTTGGAGAAAATGGTAAAGAAAACCACCCCAGGAAGCTGCAACCCACTTTGGCCAAAAAGACACGAGGTGGGCTGGTGGGTGGGGGTCTCTGGGAGGGGCCTAGCAAGATGCATTGGCAGGAAGGGCACTCACACACTGGGTGCAGCCAGATCAGCTGCGGGCTCAACTTGGCTGGCGATCATCTGAGGGATCGCTGCTTGCTGAGGGCAGCATCTGCCTGAGACCCCGCAGCTCCCCCTTCTTCGGCGCCAAAAGACAGCCCAGGGGCACGGTCAGATTTTGGAACAAGGGAACTGGAGGCTCCTCGCTTTCCTTCGCTGAGCCTTGCAGGCTTTCTTCCTGATGGAAAGCAGGAGTTGGGCGGGTGACGATTTCCGGGCAGGTTTCAGCTCACAGAGCAGAAGCGGGCAAGATAGATATATGAGATAAGGTCTGCAAAAGGAAATGAGTGCTGCTCCTTTGTGGTCTACTGAGGCTCTGGCAGAGGGAAGGAAAGGGGGTGTCCTCGCTAAACACCAGTTACAATGCGCAGCGACTGCCTTATGATCGCCAACCAAGTTGTGCACGCAAGCGACCTGGTCATGCCTGTTGTGTGAATGCAGCCTCCGCAATACCCTCCTTGGTATTTCTTCTGGCAAACGCCCGGGACCTTCTTCAGGGAGACAACATGTGGGCTTCCCTTGTGCCGAAAGAGAGGAGGCAAGATCTGGGTTGGACACTTCTCCCTCCAGAGGCACTCATGGAGAAGCAGCCAGCCCGCCCCTCGCCTGCTCTCTTTCAGCATGAGGAAGGAAGTTTCCTTCCTGGTGCTGAAAGAGAGCAGGGGAGGGCCATGCTGGACACTTCTTTTCTGCACCCATGGAGAGCCAGGCAGCCCGGCCCTCACTTGCTCTCTTTTGGCGTGAGGAAGCTTCCCTCCTCGCACCGAAAGAGAGCAGGGGCAGGCTGTGCTGGCCGCTTCTTCTCCGTATGCACCCACGGAGAGCCGGGCAGTCCGGCCTACCCCTGCTCTCTTTCGGCGCCAGGGGAAACTTCTCCTCATGCTGAAACAGAGCAGGCAATGGTGAACCATGCAAAATCTTGGCAAGGCAGGGGCGGGGCCAGCCAGGGGTGCAATTTGCCGGTTCTCCAAACTGCGCAGAAGCATAACAACTGGTTCGGATGAACCGGTACAAACCGGTACAAACCCACCCTTGCATTAAAAATGAAACTCAGTCAACTGAACATTTAAAAATGTATCACAAGTACCATTGACTGGCACTAATGGTTGATACGGGTTGATGCCAGCGTCCTAGATATCAACCAAGTATCTTCTTAAAATGTACAATGTTCCAAATAGTGCAGTTTTTTGCAATTCTATTATTATTATTATTATTATTCATTAAACATGAAATTCAGTCAACTGAACATTTAAAAATGTATCACAAATACCACTGACTGGTTCTGATGGTTGATACAGATTGCTGCCAGCCTACGTATCAACCAAGTATCTTCTTAAAATGTATGATGTTCTGAGTAGCACAGTTTTTTGCAGATGATGATGATGATGATGATGATGATGATTGGAAACATTACACATCTTAATGTGTCTGCAATTTGGTATTAGATCTGGCTTTAATTCATGATGGCAAGATGGAACTCACAGGATAAATTTGAATCAGTCACAATGGTTTCCTTCAAAGGATTGTTGCAGGAACAGAATAGAAAATACTATTGACAACTGTGGAGGAAAGATACATTTAGCCAAAAAATAATGCAGTTTGCAAAAAAAAAAAATTGAATAAATTTTGCACCAGCTTTATTTCATAAGCTAACAGTATTTCAAGCTTGAAGTTGTCTCAAAGATCTCAGAAGCAAAATTGAACCCATCTATTCTTAAATTGCTCTACTATTGGATTCTAAGAAATGTACTTACATCAGCACACAGCTCTAACTTGTGTGCCCTGCAGCTGACACTGATGTTCAAGCTGCCATTTCTTCTGGAAAATGTTATTGTGTGTGACATTAAAATGTGCCAAAAACAAAATGCAAAGAAAAAGAGCTGCAAATTAGCATGGGAAAAATGTTCAAATCTGCCAATGCTTGCTCTGGGCTCAGGAAGGGAAGAGGGGGGGCAAAATTAGGTCCACTGAGATCACACACCATAACCTTACAACTCCCCACTGCTGAAAAGAATCGAGAATGTATTTTTAATTGCTTTAACAGCCTTGGGGAGAGTTACATAACGTATAAACTCTTTCCCCTGCTTTGTTAATGTAATGGAACCAAAAGGCTACTAATTCTGATAGAAATGGGATATACTTGAAGACTGAATGGAAAGCTGTTTCTCTCTTAAATCATTTTGAAGCCTTATCTCAGCAGTGCCATCCAGATTTTCCACCAGATTTCTTCTGGAACTAAATGACAAAGCAATATTGGATGTTCTTGCTTGAGTGAAGCATAGGGTTAATTTCAAACCAAAGACCCTTCTCATATCAGTGTGACTAGCAACTGGAGAATCCATATCTTGCTAAAGTGCCTCTTTCTATGCAGAATGTCAGAAAGATGTTTCAGAACACCCACAAAGAACTTGCTATAAGCACTTTGCTTAAGAAGGATGATTTTTTTTTTCTTGGAATAGAGTAGCTGAAGTGCACTCCTTGGGAGAAAAATATATATTTACTTTGAGGGGTTGGCAACAGGTGTGCTATGATGTCCCAGTGTAGTCTGAAACTCCCTTCCCCCTTCAAATCAGTAGGTCTGCATAGCCTTCCATACTGTGAGATTTGCTAGCAAAGTTGACTATCCCTCAATTAGAAAGCTGATTTTGGCCAATTCTAATTACACTGAGGCAAGAAGAATCTATTTTGTCACCATATTAAGGGTTAAAACTACTGTCAGTCAGAGTTCTCCATGCTAGAAGTATGTTTTAGGACACAACAGAACCTCCAAACCAACCAAGCAATGAAATAAAATCTTTATTGCAGCCTTTGGGCCAGAAAGCACAACATTTAATGCATAGTCCTGAAATTATTAATAAAACTTAAAAACAATATAATAAATCTACATAAAATACATTATTTTAGTAACTCTAATACAAATAGCAGTGGCAATCGCCAACATTTGTGCTAAATGTTAACCAGAGATAGGACAAATACAACAAATCATAGCACAAAATAAGGCAACCTGGAAAGAATATCTCAGAATCCTGGTCAGACAGAAGCAGTGATAGATTATCATTGTACTCTCCATCAGAATAATTCTTTCAAATGTGATAAATATATAATCTCCCTGATTTATTATGGAGAGAGCAAAAAAGCAGCATATGGCTCCTTGGGAATTCAACAGAGCCTTCTCCACAAAGACATAAACAGAGGGATATTTTTATACCGTCCCCATTCTATACCCTACAATAAATGTCTCTGCACCTGCGGAGCAGCAGAGGTAGAAGACCTGGCTCACATCCTATTTGACTGCTGCCTGTATAAGAGGGTGAGAGACAGGTACCTCGGTCTATACACCAAACGAATGACCCATTGGGAGCCCCATATCAAAACAATGTACCTTATGTGTGTCCAGAATCTGAAAATAATCTGAAAATAAGCAAAATGGTTCAGTTGAGATGTGCATATGTGGGACTGATTGGGGTAGATTGCAGGGGTGACATGGAAATATAATTTTATCATATTTTATCTATATCTTAAATTATTGTATTGTATTCCAATTTCATTTTAAATTGTATTTTATCCAATTCCATCTTAAATTGCTTTTATCAAATTTTAGTAATAATTTGTTTCCGGAACTTTGCACTTTGATATGGCCCAAGGGCTAATCAATAAATAAAAATATAGAACCATCCCCACAAAACTGAAGAGAGTAGAGCGCTTCAACCTGGCCAAGGTCAAAGCCCAACAAAATTTTAGAATTAGAATTGAAGAGAGATAAGATCATCTTAAGTACTGGAATTTGCTATTATATTTTGTATTTGATTTAAAGCAATCTCTGGGAATAAGTAGCCCCCATACACACAGGAGAAGAAAAAAACCCCCATAAATTTCAACCATATATTAAGGAGATGCACCCAAGCTCTGGCACTCTCTGAAACCAAACCTGGGTAGACCTGAACATTTTGGTTTGGAGAAATTGGAATTTTAGCTTTGCAAGCATGGTCTTTCCATAGCTATGAACATATTGACCACTAGGGCAATAAATGCAGCAATAGGTAACACAAGGACCATGCACCTTTGTCTTCTTTTCATGTTGAAAATACTCACCTTGTAGGTCTCTGGGTAACATTCGTCTTATTGGTTCAGTTTGGATTTTCAGGGTTCGTTTCCTTCATTTCTCTGTTCAGTGCCTTTTCTCTGCTGATTCTCATTTGTGCAGTTCAGGTCTTACCTGACCTTCTTTCTCTCCATAATGCAGGAAAGGATACAAAAGGCTCTCAGCTGCAGATAGACTAAGTAATTCAGGCTTTTCTATCCTGACGTTATTTCTTAACTAAAGCAAGCACCAACCTCACAAAATACTAACATTAGGCTTCCTTTCTCCACTCATTCTTTCCGCTATTTGCTATCCAGTAAGAGATTCTGAAAGGTCATGGTTTACTTGACTGAGGAACACATTTTAGTCTTTACATGAGCCAGCAAATGCCTTTGCAGGGATTTAAAGTCCACAGTTCTCTCTGTTGAAGCCATATATAAGCCTGGTCATTGCTTGTGGTCCTAATTGGACTTGAACTCTTGACTGAACTAAATCTCTGCTGAAATGTCTTCTCGTGTTTGAAATGCAATCTATCTATGACCAACAGAATATAAAATCATAGAAACATAGCTGAATTAATTTTTAAGTTAACGGCTATTCTATCTGGAAAACTTATCTATAATAACTAGTTAATACAGATATTGTTACATAAATGTTTGTATGTGTGCTTTACTGCACTGAAAATCAATGAGGTTTTATGCTAAATCCTAAATTGTAATATATATTTAGCCTTGATATAAACGTAGCTTCATAATCAACTATATTTTGGGGCAGGGGTGGGACTAAAAAAGGAACATAAGCAAAAATTAATAGAATAGAATCGAGTAGAGTAGAGTAGAGTAGCGTAGCGTAGAATAGAATAGAATAGAATAGAATAGAATAGAATAGAATAGAATAGAATAGAATAGAATAGAAT
>JANHJO010002855.1:115298-125593 GCA_032468235.1 Pseudoxyrhopus heterurus
AAGGAAGGAAGGAAGGAAGGAAGGAAGGAAGGAAGGAAGGAAGGAAGGAAGGAAGGAAGGAAGGAAGGAAGGCCCTAGATGCAGTAAGAAAATAATATGGATGTATAGTCATACCTTGGCACTCAGCTGCTTTAAATCTTGTCAAATTTGGTATTTAATTCATTCTGAAGCAGAAATCTTGGCCTGGCATTCATCTTTCTCCAGGAGTCGATGTACAAGAACTTGCTGATGTTGACTGCCTTGTGACACACTATTTCTTCCAGCTGAAATAAAGGGTCACATAATAAGTCTACTCTTTGATTTGAATTCAGAATGTTGTGGTTTATACTAATTTGCCCCTTTCTTCTTTGGCCCTATCTCCTTTTCTTACCAATTATTATATTGATCGGGAATTTCAGAAAGATACCAAAACAACTTTATGGTTGTTGAGAATTCATGCCATGCATACAGGCAAACCCAGTATTTATTTGAAAGGCATGTTGATGGCTCATGCCTTTCTGCGCATGAGTTTATTATAAACCCAGGGTAATTTTGGTTCTACCACATTAAAACTAATTATGGTTAAGAGCTTTTTTTCCTTGGCTCTGACTTTTTAGAATAGACTCTCATTGGAATTAAGCCTGGAATCAAGTCACTTAAAGTTTTAAATGGTTTTAAGCATGCTTGTTTTTCATGGGCCCTTGTGCCATTGCTTTAAAATAAATAAAAAAATTAGCTGCCACTTTGAATCTATAAAGATTAATATTATTATATGACACTAAGACAAGGAACCACCAAGGACAAAACTATTCTCTACCAAAAATGACAGAGCAACCTGCTCTACATAAATTAATAACAAACTCTACACTCACTTACATTGATGATGTTACCTAGTTGGGTAATGAAAACTCAGCAAGCAAACAATTAAATTCCAAAAGCACCAAGGCCTCCACAAGAAATATTTAACTTGGCTCATAAAATTAAGTTAATGTAGCAGCATTACCCCCCTTTCTCCTTGTTATAATAGCTGGATAAAGATCAGTTATGGGGGAATGGGGCAAATTTTACATTGACATCCTTTTTTCTGACTCAAGCCCTGGTGGTTAGCAATTTAACTCCGCCTTCGATGCTTGCAAACTAGCAGAACGCAAGTCTTCCGCAAAGAAAAGCTCTTGCCAATTCTCTAAATTTTGGATGTGAACTCTGCAACTCGTTTATTTGTTCCTGCAAATCTCCTTTTTTATACAACAGTTAAGTCCTACTGCATTTTCAGTGTTGCTTCCAGAGTAGTTGCCATCTGTGGAGCTTTGTTTCTGTAAAGTCCAGTAATTTCTTTGAATGGCAACATTTATTTCATAAACATATTTTTCCCTACAACATATTCTCTAGAACATTTTTCAAAAAAGAAAAAAGAACCCCAGAACTCTGTGAGTTCTTTCAAATCAATAATGTATTCTTGATTCACCATTCTTCCTCTTCAGATTGTGGAATTTGAAGCATTCTGCTATTATGTTTGCTTTAAGCCTGTAAAGCTCAGAATTGTTTGCTACTTTGCTAAACTTAGCCAGATGATAGATAGACAGACAGACAGACAGATGGACAGACAGACAGACAGATGGACAGTAGATATCTCCTGGCTTTTGGGGTTGCAGTAAATCTGTCAAAAGAATAGTCTTTTTAATCATGCAAACAGAGAAATTCAGCTTTTGTTTGTCCCCATTTCATTAGTCAGAAAATAGTGGCCTCATTGCTCCATATAGTTCTAGCAGCCACCTAAGAAACCATAGAAATATTTCCTCATGGCCATTATTAAGAATGCTGCTTCAAATCACAATTTATGCACCATAGAAAGCTCAAAATAGGAATGTTTTGTTGGAGAACAATCATAATCTAAAGGAAAAAAGGAAAAATATATAAGTAAATGATACACAGCAGTCTGGAGGGATGGTGTCTTAAGAGCCAACCTGCAACAGAAAGCTTTAAATTCAACATTTTCCCCCTTTCCTAGAGTGGCCACATTGTTGTTGTTGGTTTTTTTTGCAGAATGCTGCTAATTATTTTAACTGCTGTGGATGTTATTGGTTTAAATTGGTATAAAATAAAGTTGTATCTCCAAACTGGTGCATAGTACTATAACTGAACTATGATTCCCAACAGCTACCCAGAACACAGTAGAGATGTGCATCAACCAAAGAGAAACTTTGCCGCCTGTTCATAAGGAAGCCCTGCTAATACAGGGAACATTTCAGGAAACCGGGAAAGGGAAAATAAATATATCTAGTCCCGGATCAAATGTTGAGAAGCTTTCTGTCAACCCTGAAGTGAACCTAGCTGAGGCCATCTTTGAGGCTTCAGGGTTGCCACTAGGAAGAAGAAGGGACAGGGAAGAGAGAAATAGATAGCTGGGGTTTTGTAATCAAAACAAAAGGTTTTCCTGTGGGAACCAAGGACATTCCAACAGGTGGCTGGGGAGAGGAGGAGTGGAGTAACCAAGCAACCACCCAAAACCTCTATTGGACAATGTGACTGATGACTTGGGGGAAAGGGGAACTTTTACTTTTTAATCATGTGAAAACTGCGGGAACTTTCAGAGTCGGCTTTCACAAGTTGTGCCAAGATGATGTATCCAATAAATTGTTCTTTGAGGAATCTACCTGTCTCGGAGTTCTGCTTTCTATGGATGCATTACTTGGAACGCTGACACTTTGTGGATATAACTTTGCGGTAATCAATTTAAGCCCCATCCCTTCCTGTTGTGGAGGTGGGAATTATTATGTATACTGGCTTAAACTCCTGGAAGAAAGACAAGAAATAATATTGTTGATTTTTGTTTGTTTTAGAAAAGCCTAGATAGTTATCAATCGAGAGGCTGCAAGTTCTTTCTTCAGGAAAAAAAAATAGAAAGATAAATAAATAAAGTAGATTTACCATCAAGGAATGGGACAGTGGGGCAATAACAACAGGTATGTAATGGCATTACACAAATTCCACCCTTGTGTACTTCTGCTGTAGGCAGTTGACTTATGACAACAGTGCAGACATCATTTTGACACTGACATTTGATGAAAAATCAGGTGAAAGATCAGACTTTCATTTGATGAAACTCAGGGGCCTTAAACGTTTTTATGGAATGGGTGGGGGGCTTAAAAATTCAATAAACAGACAAACAAACAGATAAATACATTGAAAGCAGGTTTTTTTTTTAAGAAAACAAGAGCAACCCAGGTTTTATATTTTGCAGACAGTGAATGATAAATAGTAAGCCGCATAGAATCCTTTTGGAAATGGCAAAGACTGTGACTAATGATAACTATAAGTGCACACCATTGAGGAAGAAACTAATTTACTACTTGCTACTGAAATAACTGAACTAACATCTAATGAACTAATGTCTGCAGGAACAAATCATTAACTACGCTGAGTACAATTATTAAGGCATATTTTAAGAATTCTAGTAATAGGAGTCTATCTAAATGTCTATGGAAATTCTCAGTCATCTAGGTCATGGTTGCCCCAAAGGTGTTTTTTTTTCCCCAAGGGGCAACTGGACTTTCTGGTTTTTCTTTGAAGATGTTTCGCTTCTCATTCAAGAATTCTTGTTCCAGTTGCCTCTTGAAAAAAAAAAGCACCTTTGAGAGTCTGTCTAAAGAAACTATATGAGTGCTTTCAGGATAGTTTGAGAGGAAGTGTGAGGTTGAACAGTTTTACACTGATTACCTGCAGTGTTTTTTGTTTGTAGAATTAAAGTTAAGTATTTCAATCTTTAGGCCTGAAAATTGTTAATATTAAGAGCGTTCAGAAGTGTGTGTCACTAGATAGACTACAGTATTAACTTCCTCTTTTTCATAGCCAATTGCTTATTCAATAGTTTTTAATTAAAGTAGTTACAATGATCTGAGATCAGTAAACTAGCATTATATGTACCCAGATGTCCCTTTCTGCCATTGTAGAATATAGATCTAACAAAGCAGGATTCTGAGCACATCTTCTAACTCAGTCTCAGCATATCCTAAACCCTGGTGGAGCTGGCCTTTCATCCACCATGGAGATCTGAGGGCTAGAAAATTTAACCTAGCCAGGAAAAAAATACAGCTGGATTTAGATTATTTTTCACCTGACATCCCAAGCCAGAAGATTCTTCCCTCAATGTAAAACTGATTAAAAGAATTTTACTTGGAGACAGAGTGAATATTAGCCAAGTTGATCATGAGATGACAATTTGACAGATACGATACAGAGACTATTCATTGCTGTTAAGTATTTCTAGTCACAGATTTTGTCTCTTCATTCATCAATGGGGATTGTTGAAAAGGTCTTCATCTTGGAAAATACTCCTGTTTCTATTCTCCTCTCAACCCCTTGCACCCATTCTCTCTTTAATGAATGGAAAACATGATTATTTATTTCTTTTGCTTTGTTTTATTCTCCTTTCTAATCTTTAAACATTTCTATAAAATCTACCTCCTCCTAATTTAGGATCAATAACCTTTATCACAAGGCTTGCTCAATTAACTTTTCTTTTCATTAACTAAATGCTTAAGGTCAAATATATTATACATAATTATACTGTTGTAGTTCATAATGGCCTGATAATAATGGAGTTGTTGGCTTGTTTCATACTTTCTGTATTTAAATGGTTAAATTTAAATCCCAACATTTTATGTCTTTTTAAAGTTCTTTTTGAGATCTTCTGCTGTTATTTTTATCTTTTGATCATGCCTTAGCATCTGCTCAGTAATTTTGCTATCTCCGCTGCTTACATGTCCACCGGCTTGCTTTTCTTGTGGCATAATTTGCATTTGTTATTATTTCCAGTTTTTATTTATTTATTTATTCTTGTAGCATTTATTGTGGTGCTTATTCTTGTGCTATAAATATTATTTCTGTTTGCTTCTTGCAATCTCCAATTTAAAGCTACTGCCATGTTTTGCCACTATTTGTTTCTCTTTCAATTATTTTCAGATATTGATTGTGCAACTTGGTTTCTCTTTTCAAATTTTCATTCGCTGTTGTAACTATTCAGTTTTATACACTACCAGAATATTTCATTTGCAGACATTTATTAACATCCTTTCTTGGCTCACATTTGTAATTGGTGAGACCTCTGATTTCATCCTTCATGGTCTTCTTCACCTGTCACAAACCACAACCCCCAGTTTTTTCTTAGCAAATATAAGTAGTCTGTCTTTTTTTTTTTAAAGCTGCAGTGCATGATATATTGTCATAGGTGTCAGGTCTTGTGATCTAAAGCATGAATTTCAGTTTACATCCAAGCAATAACACCTGCTATGTAACATGTTACAGAGACAATCAAGTCTTAACAGCCTTGAATGCAATATAGCAATAGCAGTAGCACTTAGACTTATATACTGCTTCACAGTGCTTTTACAGCCCTATCTAAGCAATTTACAGAGTCAGCATATTGTTCCTCAACAATCTGAGTCCTCATTTTACTGACCTTGGAAGGATGGAAGGCTTAGTCAACCTTGAGCTGGTCAGGATAGAACTGTTGGCCCTGGACAGAATTAGTCTGCAAACACTACATTCTAACCACTGTGCCACTACAGCTTTTATATCTCTTATTATCAAATTCCTCTGAAGTTTTAAAACTTTTTAAATTTATTTAGCATACTGAGAATTTATTTTTAACTTATGTGAAATATTGTTTGCTTCTAACCCGTCCAAATATTTGTAACTTCCTTCACTGTCAGTGTTTTTGTTATTGGAGTGCCACTCCATAATTCAATTCATGTGAGTTTTCAATTTTTTCTACAGACTTTCCCAAAGGCCTCTAAAGTCTTTCTTCTTATCAACTAGTTTTCACCATCAGTTTTTGACCTTCACTGTCCAATTCTATATAGCTAGCACAAGTCTGACCTTATCTGGGCTTGAAAGTTAAGCAGAGTCAGTTCTAGTTTATTTTTGGAGTACTCCGGTCTTCTTCCAAAAGGAAAAGAATACAAGAAGTTCTATGGTCAAATCAATTAAGTCACTAGGGTCAGAGCCAAGTTTAAAATAGACTTTACCTTTAAACTGAGAGGAACAACAATAAAAGTCATGGCAAAGTTGTTAAATTCTGGGCGAAGAATGGAAGCTAGGCCAGAGTGACTTCTAACAGCTCTTTATTCGATACTGCCTGTGAGGCAACTGTAACTAATCTTCCCTGGCTGACAGAGCTCCTTTTATAGGAAACTGCTCAGCCAGACAACCAATCAGGAGAAAGAATCCTCCCACTCCAATAGAGGACCAGACCGAGAACTTCAACTGAAATTATCTATACTATATACAATACATAACAAAAGTACTTCTAAGTAGAATGTCAAGGACTCTACTTGGAAAGAGAAGTTTCTACTTTTAAACTTTCTTGTTCTTTTTTTTTTATTGTGTATCTAGGGTTATAGCTTATTAAATAAAAATGGGATTCATGTAATATTTTCTCCTAGCTGCCAAAGTGGCATAGTTAATTACCAAAGGCATCCCTGGAACTCTACTGTAGACTTAACCCCAACCCTAACCCAAATGATAGGAGAATGGAATGGAAAAGGGACCTTGGAGGTCTTCTAGTCGAACCCCCTACTCAGGCAGAAAACCCTATACCATTTCAGAAAAATGGCTGTCCAATCTTTTCTTAAAAACTTCCAGTATTGAAACATTCACAACTTCTAGAAGCAAGTTCTTCTAACTGTCAGAAAATGTATAGCTTAGTTAATGTTCTGACTATGTGTCCCACCACACTTTTTCAATATTAAATGAAAAAAAAATGATTACACCCAATCCACAGATGCAGATTTCTGGGTTTATGATTTACACAAAGCACAAGTGTATTCTGTCACATGACCATGTGATATATGATGCTAGCCTTATTTGCGTCTGCCTCTAGGTAGCAGCACTAGAGGTGCTGAACCTGTTATACCAGTTCTACCAGTTCTGCCTACAGGAAGGAGGGGTCCCCACATATGTATATAAGCAGACCCCTCACCTACCTTCTCCCTTGCTTCTTGAAACATGCTCTCTACAGGACAGATATGCCTGTCTGTGTCTATACCTCTGAGGGACTCTCAAGGTAACCTTTACTATGCCTTTATTCTAAATAAACTGTTTTATGCTTGAAGAACTTGTCTCTGGCATCTTGTGTGGTTATTAGCTTCCTAAAGATCGCACCAACCCCAACGTATTCCTTTCCACCCCCTGAGTTTTATAGTTCTGGATGACAAATCTTGACTTAGACCTTTGTTTTCCAGTTTCTTAGTACATAACTTTTATTCTCTCATACTGCTCCAATATGGTGACTGAAAACTCTAAGCCATAATATTACACTAACAGGTAATTACCAAAGCCCATTGTTTTGTGCCACTTTCAAGGACGTAAAAAAACTTGAGTTCAACAATAAGATCAACCAATTCTTGTCCTAAATGTTGACTTTGAGATAATAATTTGTTGTTGTTAATAAATTTCCGATATGGAAAAACTACAAGAGAAAAGAGTAATAAAATGCAGAAAAGAGTAATAAAATCCAATCTGAGTCAGTCTCCGGGACAAGAGGTTTATTTTTCCAAGCTTTCAGACATGGGCTAATTCTGTTTCCACATTTTGGAGAAAGAAAAATTTTCTGAGGATGGACTCCAGCACAAGTCTGAAAGCTTGGAAGAATAAAGCCCCTGGTCCCAGTGACCAACTCAGATTGAATCCTGCAACATTATTTCTAGGACACATATATTTGCCTTCAATCGTGAGAAGTAAAATGATTATAGGACACAAAAGATTTGTCTCATAAGAGATATTCAAAATCTATTTGTCAACTTAATTTTCTTTTCCTTTCTCATATGTATTATTGCAAATGCCACTGCAGTATATATTAAGCATAGAAACCTGCAGCTATGTACTCGTTAACCATGGAATTATATTACATTCTATGATTCTAACCTATGACTTACCTGATACGATTGGTCCAAGGAAGATGAAGAAAATTATACATATTGCATGTTTCAAGACATAATTAGAAATGGTTGTTATTCAAACAGTCCCATGGTGACTTATCATTGTCTTGTCAACCGATTAATCTGAAAACAAGGATGATAGAAAATAATAGCCAGATTGATTCTTTTTAAATATCTTTGCCCATCTAATTTCATTTTAAAGCTTCCCTCCTATTGATTTTTGTAACACCTCTGAGTGCACTACAGATGACAGAGGTGGTTTCATGGGGAAAGGAAATCAATGGAGTCCATCAATTTGAAATCAATAAGAGCATTAATGAGTTATGACTGCTTATCATTTCAAGAAAGTAACAGCAAGAAAGCAAGTTATACCTGAATAATGTTGCAAATTCTGCCAGCAAGGGAAATAAAAGCAAGCACTGAACAACCATAATGAATATTATGATTTTCTTAATGGGGAAAATGCATCTTTTTGAAGAAGCCTCAGAGGAGATTATGTGCACCAACTAAAAAACACACAAAGGAGCCAGTATCTATAAGACTTTAATTCATAGGTTTAGCAAGATACTCAAACACAAAACTTTATGTATGTATAGGCCTGGGAGAATAATGCAGCAAAGGTAAATTCATTGTATGTGGAATTATCAAGTGCTAATTGCCAGGGTAATAAAAGCATAAAAATTTCAAAATGTACATTGATTTCAAATTATTGTAATTTCTCAAACTTTCATTTAACCACTAAGTAAATTGTTACAAAAAAAAAAAAGCTTGAGTAAGAAAGGATAAAAAAATCCAGCAAAGTTAATATACATTGTCAACAATAAATACATAATTTGTATAGTTGTGTAGAGTAAGAAGTAGGAGTTTTTTTGTTGTTGGTGGTAGTATTTTTCTATATAATAGGATCATCCCAAAATATATGTTTCATTTCTTAATGCACATACTTAAATTGTTGAAAAATATTGATTTGACAATTTTACTTTGTTTATCCCCTGGTTTTGTCAGTTCTGGTCCGTTCCTGAACTCATAAATTAGAAGAAGAGGGAAGGGAAGGAAGAAGGGAAAGGTAGAAGCTTCTCAATTTTAGTTAAATAGATATGTTTCATCCCAAATGATGTTCCTCCTTGAAAGCACTACATATTTGACTCAAGGAGAGGATTTAACTAGTTATGAACTAAGTCAGCAACAGTTCTACTTCTGTCTCATTTAACTCTCCCTTTAGTAGCATCTAAGTTTGCCATAAACTTCAAACTAGTTTCATTTATTTATAACTAATTAGATAGACAGCCAAACATCGCTAATTAACAGTAAGAGAGAATGCTTGCATACAAAAGATTTGCCAGCCAGTTTGTTAAATAGACAAACTAAAGACATTTGGCCATATAAATTTGATAAATAAATTAATAAAATATTTTATAGAATTGTAAAATCACAGCAAAACAGAGATGAAAGGACTTGGATGCTCTATACATGCTATTCAGGGTGAGGTAAAAATGATAATACAGCAATAAATGAAAGAAATCGGCTAGGCGGCAGTATATTTTTGTGGGTTCTGTTGCATTTGTGATCTTTATACATACAAAATATGTATCAATCATTCAATCTAAGTTATTGTGCAGGTATGTAATGGCCTACTGGGTTTTTGTTGTTTTTGTTGTTTTCTTTTTGCTTTGTTTTAGTCCTTAACAGAAACCTGATGTTTTGTCATTCATGTAAACATCTAGAAATTACTACTCAATCTTTTAGTCCTAAGAGGCCATCAAAGTGCCTAACGGTATTTCAGCATTTCAGCAAAACCCATAAGCTACAGCACAAGGAAATAGTGAACAAAAATAACTCATTGCAAAGGTATAAAAGGCTGAAATCAAGTCCAAACTTTGACAAAAGAAAATATATTGAATTTTGCTGGCTGGTGAAGTTCCAGAGTCTCGATACTGAAATGAAAAGACGTTGCTGTCTAACCTGGACAAAAGAATTAAGAAGAAAAATGCAGGTTCTTTGCTTGTATTGAATAAAATTTTATTTCATTGTTTACCTTGTTGTTTGACTGGAAGGGGAAAAGAGTTTTTTACAGCATTTCACAATCTTGAATGAAACTGTCTTTTTTTTCCCTTAGGCCTGACAATCACAAACTCACAAAACAATATAGGATTGTTGGAAGGAAAATCCATCTGGTTCGGTTACAAGCTGGGAGAAAGAAACTGGAAACATGGAGGCTGACTGGAAAGAAAGGTTTATTGATGAAGCAGAACCACCATATGTGATTCCTGGCAGCTGACAAAATGGAATTGAGAGTGGGTGAGTTTTTATACCTTCTTTGGGCTTTGTATTTGAGCTTCCTGTTCCTGTGCAAGAACATGTCCTTTAATATTCTATTGG
>JANHJO010002857.1:72587-84463 GCA_032468235.1 Pseudoxyrhopus heterurus
ACCCAGGTTTCCTGGGTAAAATTAGGACCTCGGCTTATACTCGGGTCGGCTTATACTCGAGTATATACGGTATGTTGTGTGTAGCATCACCACATCCATGTTCCTACTGATGATTTCAGACATGTTATTAGGTAAGCTAAATATTAGATGTAAAAATATTAGAATTCTCTGTATCAAGCAATCAAGTAGCAGAATTAAAGCAAGTGATTTAAAATGTTCTAATGTATATTGGAATCTACCGATTGACCAATCCTGGCCATAGCTACTTTAGGTCAAAATAACTATGGCATAGGATGATAGTTTAGACAAAATGCACCATGTAAATTATTAAATATAGATACCACAGTTTCTTCATTTAATAGGGAAAGTTGTGTAGTTCTCAAAATGTTTATCAGAGGCTGCTGGGAACAAAAAAAACTTTCTCAAGGAATTTTCTCAAATTTCTCAAGTCCAGGTTTGGACTCATTACGAAGTTTCAAATCTTAGATTCCTTGCATTTCAGAACAAAAGAAAACTCCCAACACCTCCCTGAAGTCTTTTGCATATTCTAGAAGACCGGGTGAAAGAAACAAGATTTGGAATTGAAATAAATAGTAAAGACAAATGAAAAGTGCATTAAAAAGCCAAAATTTGTAGATGCTTCTTTTTCCTGGAAACAATGGTCAGATTAATACCATGATGTATGGATAGAATAAGTGCATTTTTTTACCTAAATAGCAGAATTTAGTAAATAGTAGAAGATACAAACATGCGTATGCACCCACTCACCCCTGCTCTGGGCTTGTCTGTCCCAAAACATGTATATGAATATTTATTTATTTTAGGAAATTTATATTGCCGTCTATTCACACATTCACTCAAGGCAGCTTACAGGAGTATAAAAACCTCATGTATAAAACAATAACACCAATAAAAGAGAATAAATTAATAAAATAAAATAATCACCCCCGATCCCGGCGACAACACATCACATGAGCCATTTAATGGGCTCCATCCTGCTTTGCGTTCCCCAGGCCTGCTGGCAGAATAGTCGGGGAATGCTCTTCAATACACCTAGCTTTCATCTATCGAACTCTTGTTTATGATTTTAGATCAAAGACATTTTTACATTTTGATCTTGAACCGAATAAACTCAATCCTTTTAGTGCGTAGGACCCAGAGTAGCAGAACTGCAGCATTTTGCAACCAGCATAAATTAGGGGAGAAAGGCATTGCCAGGACAGAGACCTTGCAGTTTTATGTCTTTCTATACCAATAACAGGAAGATCAGAATTGACTTCACATCCTCTATTCTTCAATAATCAATCACAGAAAGCTTAAGTTTAGGAGCATGACTGATTCTTTCATGAATAATGTAGACGTCTTCTTTCTATAATCTACGGCTATGCAATTTCATTTATATACGGGCTTTCCCCCCCCCCCTCACTATAGAAAGCCCCATCCATTAGGTTTTTTTTTTTTAACTTACAAGAATTATTTTTCTTCTGCTTCCCTCCTATTGTGCTTGGACGTCATGTTCTTTTTTTCAGGACCCCATCAACTATGGTTTCTACTCATTGATTCCTTTTGCTACTTCTTCCCTTTTTATTCTAGGCCCAACCACTGGGATTCATTCTTCTTCCTGCTATGTTATTTTCAGCCTTCAGTCAGTTTTCTCATTTAGGGGGTGGGGAATCAATATTGTAAATAGGGAGGAAGCAGCAGCAACCCAGCTGAGAGTCATAAACCACTGTGGACAACAGCTAAATACTGAAGCAGATAACTGAAGCAAACAACAACAACAACCACCAAAAAACCCGCCAAACACCCTAATCAATCAGCTACTTGCTTTGAAAGAGAAAGCAGTCATCATCCATTTATAAACCAGAACTAGAAAACCTCCAACTTAATTTTAAAATGTAAATTTGGACCAAAACAAAGCTTTAATCTGCTGTATATGCACATCACATCACTTTATGTTATGAACATACCCTGGGTGAAGTCCACGGATATGGATTTTAAAAACAATTAAAAACCTCCTCCCCATTTCACATGGGGTGTTTTCTATTACCAGTTTTGACAAAAGCCAGTAGCTAACTGAATTTTGTCACCTGTGATTTAAAATAGTTGCAGCTATACAAACAGAACAGATCTGTAACTAAATAAGTAGAAGTTGATTTTTGTTTTATTAAGGATGAAAGGCAATGCTTCTTGATTAATGTTTATTTACACTGCATTCTTTACTACCGTACTTCCCAGACTAGTCACTAGTACAGTCAACCATCTCATAGCAATTACACCAGGTGGCAGACAAGAACTAAAGCAAGCAATAATTAGAACAATCCAAGGTTAATTCTACAATCCTATATTGTCAACCTGTGTTTTTAATTGTTTAAGTTAGGAAGATATGTTAAGATTTTTCTCATTTGAAGAGCTTTTTTTAATTGTATTGTAACATTGGCCCTTCTTCTTTTAAAGAGGAGCTGACTCTTATTGTACTCAAGGGAAGTCTATATTGCTGTCCAATTACAAGAAGCTTCTAATGGTGTTTAATTCTAAAACTGCACTTCTGTAATTTTTCAAAGACACTTTTTAAAAGCCTTCAAAAAATCTTAGAATTCAGCTGCTAGAGTTGACCTCTTTATCCATCAGTTACTATCAGCAGTTACTATCAAATGACACAAGTTGACTAATGTATCATGATAAGGAAATGCTACTTACTGTACATTTAAGATGGGGCTGGACAATCTTTTTGGCATGAAGGACAACAGGGAGTGCCAGACTGTTGACCAAAAGGCTATACACATGCAGTAAAGAAGATGATGCACAAAGCAATGCATCTTTATGGACTTTCTTAATTAAGCTGGACAGTTTGTCACTAAAACTATTCTGTTGCTATTACAAGTACACATAGGTTATTTTTTAGAAGACAATGTTTACTGCATCAAGCTACAAACCAGAAGACTATATGTTCTAGTCCTACATAAGCACAAAGCCAGTCACTCTTTCTCAGCCCTAGGAAGAAGGAAATGGCACACCACTGTACAATAGAATACCGTAACAGAGTTGGAAGGGATTTCCAAAAACTTTGCCAAACAAACTATAAGAATTAGTCCAGGCAGTCTTGAGGAATCAAAAACTAACCAGAAGGCTCATGTGCACCCTTAAAAAAAAGGAAAATCAAAATCATTATTCCTAAGGAACTATGTTGTTTCATTTTTCCTTGTAACCATAGTGGTACATGCTATGTCTGTTGCACAGAAGCAACTTCAAAGTATAGAATGCTGTCTGTGAAAGAAGAAATTTTAAAAACATGTTTCACAAATGAAATTAACACATATGGCCAGCTAATGATAGGCCCTGTAAGGAAAGTCCAGATCTACAATTGCTTAGCTATACTGTACCACTGCTTATTACCAGCAAGTGTTCTGCTTTGGCTTTTATTTTCTCATGCATACAAAAGACTGGCCACAATGCCACAGTGATAAAAGACCTCGGGACTGCAATTTTTTTTCACAGTATATACAATTGCTCTACTAACTGAGGAGTGTATGCTATAGTTCTTAACCTTCTACAGAGATATATTTTATACCTTGGTTGTGTACCAATCTCAGCACTCTGCAGGGGGATAATATACTAAGGAAAACACTGCCCAAATTTTCCACTTTCCTTTTGGTCTGAAGGGGATTATGCAATCAGGAAAAACTGCTGTCTCAATTCCAGGATCAGCACCCTATGGCACAGCACTGGACAAAAGCAGACTTGTAATTGCACAACTGTAACCTCCCTGTACATACACTGGGGGGGAGGGAGACAAAAATTATTGTCTGCTGTACTAACAAGGGAATCATTAGGTAGATATTAGGTAATATAATTACAATATTAGATAGGTAAAGTACATACTATTACAAGTATGACAAGGCCATTTCATATAAACTTTGCAAAAGTAAATGCTTAACTTGCCTATAAAAATAAAATGCTGAAGGAAGAAAAAATGTAATGCAGTATTCATGCATACAGTATATAGCCTTAAGAGAAACTTTAAACTAAACTCCAACCTATCTCGAGGGTACTAGATTGGGAAAGACCATATAAATATTCAACATCAATTAGATTCATCACAGAGTTCCAAAAGACAGGTGACCCTCACTGAAAGACCACTTGTTCAGGGACAAAACCTATGATGGCATCAAACCAGTGGTACTTATGACCGGTCCTCTATGATCTGGCCATTGCAGTGTCCCCGCAGTTATGTGATTGTAATCTGGACACTTGGTGACTAACTCAGAAATTACATTACAGCATCCTGCGATCACCATTTCTGACTTTCACTGCTAGCTTCTGACAAATAAAGGCAAATAAAGGGGAAGATAGCAGGACGTCATGGATGGCAATCATATGATGTTATACTTAACAACAGGATGGAATTGCTTAAAAATGGCAACTAGAAATGCCAGAACTGTCAATGCTAAGCAACCCAATCGTGTGACATCAAGATTTATGACCGCATCATTTAGCAAAGGAAATTCCAGTCCCAAATGTGTTGTTAATCACATATATATCTTAGTTTTCAGTCTTCTTGTTGAGATGTATTAGCCAAAGGCATTCTACAGACTCCTGTTAAATTCTGAGAATCTCACACATGTATTAAAAACCAATTCTGGCCTTCATTAAATGTGCTGTGTTTTTGGTTAGATGAAGTTTTAATCATTGCAAAACAAATCTAAAAGCTCATACTTTTCTATTACTTAAGAATCACAGAATGGCTGCAAGGGAGGACCTAGGAAAACACCTAGGAAAATAATTTGCTCAGTGCAGGAATCCGCTACTGCAGAAATAATACTGCCTCTTACTGAGTTATTAGAGATCATTGCTTCTTGATTGAGTAAATTAATATTAAGTCATTGCTGATGCTTGGACAAATAGAGATCAATCTGATATGAGAACAGGAAAAGAGGACCCTTTCAATGCAGGAAATGCAATCACTTTTCTATTATTTACATACTCAACTTTTTAAATGCCGAGTTTCCAATTGAGTAGCTGTTGCAGCAAAAACATCAAAGTCTTGTGTCATCTTAGCAATGAATAAATATTACATCAATTCACTGGCATCTATACAACATGTTTTGTGACTATCTCCTATTTACAGGTAGCTCTGAACAAGAATCAGTTCTTACATAGTCAGGGGAAAACAGTCATTGCCCATTGCCAAAAAAGAGAGGAATGAAAACAACACTATCCATTCACATAACATCCCCTCTACTGCATGGATCACGCAGGAAAAAGAGATGCAGAAATGTTAACTTTGATTTCACTATAAATAGAACTTGCTTCTGATACAGAAAAAAATTCCAGGGATTGCTGTGTAATGGCCTTTTTGCTTTTCTACCATAAATTATTTAACAGGAGTTCCTGGATTATTATGTACTTGCTTACTTGATTACAGCCCAGCTGTGCCAAGGAAGACTGAAGCCATAACTATCTCCAAGAGTTATATTGCATTTCCTCAAACCACTACTTTTTTATTCTCCTCTGTTCAAAAAAACTGCATTTGTTTATTTATACTGTCTTTATTATTTTCACAAATAACTCATTTGTCCAAATTTACAAATCAATGTACAAGTGTATAAATCAACATTTAAGGAGATAGCGTGTACACTGTAAGAGACTTGTTATTTTTTAATGTGTTTGCATTAATAAATGCGTTTTTAAAGCTTGGGTTTGATATTATAAAATGTATTTCTTACCAATTCAAAAGATTTTCTCTCTCTCCAAAATTGCTTCCAAAGATGGAAAATCACTTCCTTTTTTTTAAAAAAAAAAACCAGTGATGTAAAATATTTAAACAAAGTTTTACATTTCCGTTTTGTAAGGCTATCCTTCCAAAGCTTACATTATAAAATTCAGAACCATAGTAAGAATATGGTAAAATTGCCAAAATTCCAAACCATGCCAACAGTAAGACTAAATCAGACCAAGCATCCAGGTAGGTGTAATTATATATTCCAAACAATATATACTGCTTTCACTCATCCATATAAACCAATCCTATATGTGTTTATTTGAATTACCATGAGATACTCCACTATAACGCAACTCTAAATACCATGTCTATTCAGAAGATTCACTAGATTCAGCGAGAGTTCTTGTGTCACGATGGTTAGTCTGCAATATTGGCTATTCCAATATAATGAGTGGGTACAATGAAAGCAGTATTATTGGGAATTCCTTTTTTGCATACTCTGTAAAACAAAAGTTACAAAAAAAAAACAGAGGAATTTGAAAGTATAGATTGCATCCGGAGTGTTTACATTTAGTTTTTTAGGTTCATAATAATGACTACTCTCAAAAGAGGTATCCTTGTGTATTTTCCTTTATCATGTTAAAACTTAATATGTTAATACATCTATTCAGTTAGATGTTTAATGAGAAAGTACAACTGCTCCTGTGATCAGTTTCTCCAGTGACAAGAGCTGTTAAGAATCACAATACATTTCTAAAATGATAATAGTCCTAAAATAACTGTATTCCAAGGCAAAATCAAATGCAATTTAAAAAGTAAAGTCTTCCTCAAGTTGAGTTGAGCTCAGGATGCTCCGTTCAAACATGGGGGGGAGGGGTGTTGAGGCAGATCTTGGCAAAAATATTAAAGTGCTTTTACTTTCTTCCAGAATACTTTTAAGACAACCAAGTGTGACTCTGCTTACTTTTTTACTGTTGACTAAGGTTGGCTAGATAATGCAGAGTAACATTGTGTCAGATTAGTTTCTTAACTGGTGGACATACAACAATATGTACAATGAAAGCTGTTTCTAATAAGGCAGTTGATCAACAATTACTCACAAACTTGAGTAAAAAAAAATAATGAGCAATCTATGCAAGCTTATTTCATTCATGGCTTATTAGTACAGAATCTTAGAATCTAACGATCATTAATAATAGAAGGTAAATATTATAAAGATCTATCTCTGTTTTATTGCTGCTGCTAAACATGAAATAATCTGGCATATTTACTGTTTAGGTCAGTATTGAAGAAACTTTCTAGATCTCATTTTTGTCCTAGACAGTTTATAGACTATTTCAGCAAATATTACAGTGAGTATTTATTAACAGAACATAAATAAAATAAAGCCTCAAACCAAGATGGTTCAAATAACCACAGGCAATTTGCTTTCCTTTAGCAATTGAAACAATCTTTTTTTAAAAAAAAATTAAACCATTTACTGGAATTGACCAGAAGATTTTAACCTGCACCTAATTCATCCCGACATACATATTCCCACAAAATAATGGTATGAAAAAGAACCATCTCTGATGTAACCAGAATTCAAAATAATTATACAGCTTTAAAAGGAAAAAAATATAATTATATATAAACAGGAAATAGATTAAGAGGCAAGAGCATAATTACATCTTAAATGGAAGAAGCTGCAAGTGGAAGTTAATGCCAAAGAAAGAAGAGACAGTAATGAATATTAGATAAGGAAGCAGGGAGGATATCTGGGTCAGAAAAAGAAGCCAAATGTAAGTGACATGTTCCTAAATACAGCATGACAAGCCTGCTTGTAAAGCTAGAAGTGGGAAGGTGGCTAAAATGAACAATGCAAAAGAAAATCCAAACATTATTATCTACTCCATGAAGAGGAATAAATACATTCTTTTATCCCACAGAAGTTGAGCCTAATGGAAGTAAAATGAGGACTAAAATCAGCTCTGTGAAAAGTGAAGATGACAACAGTTCTTTTGAAGCACTTTGGATAAGGAGAGGATGGGAGATCACCCACATGCACTCCAAACAGATGTTCTTTACAGGTAAACTGCAAGACAGCAATCCTGAGCAAGTTTCAAGCACTGAGAGATGGGAATAGCCATCTTACTCACAACTGTGGTTGGCACTTTCCAAAGAAAACTAAGTTCACAGACTGCTAATTACATTTGTAAATTGCTTGTTAACTACTTTTAAGCTATTAGACGGCTTTGGCTCAAACAGTCTAAAAATGGATAAATTTTACTTCAATCCTTAATGAAAGAAAATTGTAATAATAATTTGAAAAAAATTAACTGAAGAGCAAAAAGCTAAATAAAACTTCAATCCTAGAAAGTTTCAAATGGACCAAACATCCAGGTAAATTAAGAATAAAATTTTGGAATTAATCATAAAGAATCCTTCTCATGGGAAAAATATTTGTTTGGACATTTGCAAGACAAAATAAGTAATTTTAAAAATTGGTCAGTAGAAGCAACTAAAGGGTTTAGTTAAAAGAGAAAAAATATACAACAACAGCTAATTAACTGATATATATGTATGTATGTATGTATATGAATGATGTTTTTGAAAAATAAAATTAGAACTTAGTATCAACGATGTGAATAGTGATGTTTTCTTCTATGAATAAACTGTGTCCAAAAGACATAATGAAAGAAAAAGTAAATGAAGATCAAGTTTTATTGGTTAAGGCAGAGATGGCATCAAAAATAGATCTACAAATGATATTGTATATGGAAAAGGATGTTATACTAAGCATACAGAAGAAAGTTAATTTTTTAAAAAATCAAAATGGAAAATGAAATAGTAAACTAAGAGACTGGCCTGATTTTTTAATATATTGGATTTACAAAAGAGGCTTGCTAAACCTTTCTAGAATCTTGTGAGAAAGAAGAAAAAAGAAAAGAATTGTAATCAAATTCTGTGATGATATTTGATCAGATTAAAGATTAAAACTGTTAAGAAGTAAAAAGGATTATAAAGTTGATTTATTTGATCAAGATTAAAATATATTTTTATTTCTGGTAACTCTTAATGGACTTTATGCTGACAGTAGGACTGAAAAGATTATGCGTTATGAATTTGTCTGTAGATAACAGATGGGATGAAAAGTTCATTAGTTGTAAACTAAAATGGGGTGAACAGTTACTAAAAATGCTTATACTGGTTGAGATGAGCAAATGTTTAGTAGAAAGAACAGAAATCAACCTCTTTATTAGATATCCAGAATATAAAATAACGAATTCCAGCTTGAGAGTAACACAAACCACACCTGAATTGGACACATGGTTTAAAAGAAGCCCCTCAATGGGATAGGAATTACGGTAGGTTTTCACATCATAAGATTAAGGAAAAATGCTTTGAGGGGTGTTTTTGGTGCTCTCTGAGCTTGGTTGTTTCCTTGCAGACATTTCATTATCCAAACTAGGTATCATCATCCGTTCAACAAGACAACCAACTTCAACAAAACAACCAAGTTCACAGAGCACCAAGGACTCCTCATTTCAAGCCTGAGCTACAAATATTGCCTTCTATCGGCAAAAAACTTTATTGCACACATTATTCACTGACTCATGGCACCCATGCCTCAGTAGGACTAGCCGGCAGACCATTTAAATGTACCAACCTTGGGTTGTCTAGGGCTAGGCACTGAGAGATTAAGAGTACATGAAGCAAGAGATGGGTTGGGTCAAAAGCCTATTTAGTTTAGCTGAGAAGCAAGCCAACTCAGTCTCAAGGGCTCATGAATGGATGAAAAAGTGATAAATCCTCCTTCACAGATGAACTCTAGCAACTGTTAAGGCATGCAAGCTATCGAAATTACCAGTGACAGATAAATTTATCTTCCATTCACTTCTTTAGTTCCTTGTTAAAACTGTCTAAATTGGCAGCTGTCACAACATGTGAAGACAGTTTAATTATATTTTGTATAAAAAATGCTACAGTTAGTCCGAAGTTACCCCAAATTTATAGCTGTAGTGAATGTCTCCAGATCCTACTTTGGGAGAAATTGACTTTTTTTCCCCCTTTCCTTTAAATCGGCCCTGGGTTTTTGAATAAGTGTTTGCACCAAGGATTACAAAACTCTAAGTGTGATATAGGCACAACACTTACTTTTTGATGCTTCTGAATGCACATTTTAAAAACCATCCCTCATAATACTGACCAAAGTAGCCCCACTGTGAGATGGGTGGCAAATAAATTTAATAATAAACAAAAGTAAATAAGCACCACTGTGGTTTATTGTAAATCTAGAGTTCCTTTGAAATGAGAGGTTAAATGTTGGCTACAAATTTTAAATTACTAGCGGCTCAAAAAAAAAAAAGTAAACTGCATCCAGGTTAAAATGAAGTTGTGAAAACTTCATAAGGATTCTCTAGCATAAACTGCAACAAATTAAGAGAGCAGTCATTTTCTTATGCACATATAAAATTATGCATTACCAAGAAAACAAACAAGTTTCCAAAAAGTAGTCTTTCCATTACTAAGCCTCATTCATGAGGGGGAACTAATAGTTATTAATTTGTAGTAGCAGATTAAGCAACAAGCCCTATTCATTTTATTTATTTACCTATTGGGAGCCAATTCTAAAAAATCAAATTAAAAATCAAAATTACGTTCCTCCACCAGATTTCAGACAAATTAACACTTTCAGCCAAGGCTGGTATTAATTCAAATTATGTGAGCTGATAAAAAGTAAATCGCCTTCTCTTTCTTAAGAGAAGGTGATTCTCCACCAATTGCACTGCAAGATAAAGAAATGAACACAGCAGACAGCTAAAGACTGTCACTGGAGAGGGTATATTATGCACATCCTGCTTTTATCTGCAGAGACTGCAGCTTGGCAGGCTTTTAACTGAAGTTAGTGCTGATCCGACACAAGCCACCAGGTCAAGCTGAAATGGCAGAAGCGTGGATATGAAGGTGAGAAGGAGGGAATTATTATTCTACCCCCTTGTAATTTGCTTAGCAATTTCTCACCACCTGCCAATCCATCAAATACGTCAGGGTTGCAAGCAAATGAGCATGCCCAGTGATCCAGATGACATCAGCTTGATCAATGCTCAGGATTGGAAGACTGCAGTAGCAATGAGGGAAGGCAGATGAAAGAGTGAATCTAGGCTGACTCTATTCAGTTCCCCACCATTGCTTTTGCTGCAGTTAGGGAAAGCAGGAAATTCAACTCTGGAGCACCTTTCAAGGAAGATTCCCCTCTGCAGAAGCCATCCAAATCAGGCGGGTATAGAATACACTTTTGCCCATATGTTAGCCTTCACCCTGCTGTCTTACCAATGCAATCCAAGCTGTGTCTATATCTATAAATATGCCTGTTAGACTTCATGGAACTCATTCTGGCCTTTACTGAAACATTAAACAATTCAATAAAATACGCCAAGGAAATTAACATTAAAAATGTGCATTTCATGCAGCACGTTCCCACCCCACCCCCACTGATATCCATCTCCATCAAACCAGCAACCGAGAATACTTTGTGCATCTCCCAGTGTGGTTGCTAGACTACAATACTCGAGCTACAATACTCGGGCCACAATAAAAGATTATTCTTCACACCACGACTCTCTGTGTCTCTCCACGACTCTCTGTGTCTCTGGACCCATGCTCACACCAAAACAAGGAAACTTTGCACCCATCCGAAACACCTAAAGTGATTTCCCATTTTAAGTGGTTTCACATTACAGGGGCAAACTGATTTGTTTGTTTTGAGATCACCTGCCATATATACTACCTCTTCTTATCCAAAGCTTTTCATTCCCGCTATGGAAAAAAGAGAAAGAGTTCTTGTCCTTTGTGAGTTTAACCCAATTTCCAAGTTTGGAGTCGGGGGGGGGGGGAGAGAAGCAGGCAGTGCAGAGAAGGCCCCCCCCCCAAAAAAAATTTTTTTTCCATTTCTCAATCCTTCTCTTAAGCCAAATTTGGCGCTCAAGGTGAAAAGAGCCTTAGAGAACTTCTAATCGACATACACACACATTACGCACACACTAGAGCAGCTAATGTTGGGAACAATGGACGGACGAAGGAGTACAATGCGGTGCAGCGGCACGCCATTCAGGGGGGCCCCCAGAGTAAGACTAAAGGGATTGAGGCGGGGGACAGAAATTCGTCAGGTCCC
>JANHJO010002857.1:85538-95983 GCA_032468235.1 Pseudoxyrhopus heterurus
AGGACAGGAAGGCCTGGAGGAATGTTGTCCATGGGGTCGCGATGGGTCGGACACAACTTCGCAACTAACAACAACAAAATGCTTTATGTGGGTCAGCCTTCAGAGATTACCTAGAAGCTGCAGCCAAAATGCAGTGGCTAAATTGCCAACAGTACAATCCTGCCGTAGTAAAATAACACTGCTAAAGTTGCTTCAAAGTTACCAGCCGTAGGCTTCTAAAACTCTGATTCAGAACTCTGTGGGATGTAGGAGCAGGTGTCATTTGTCAAGGTTGAATGTGTCCATCCTGCAAAAAGGTGAGAATATTAAGAGTTCTCCCAACTAGGTAAGGTGAGATGGACCTAGACCAGGCAGCAGGCCTTTTCTGTTCTGGCCCTGTACTTTGGAACTCATTGCCTCTGGAAATTTTAGCAGCCTCTTCCTTTGTGTTATTTCACACAGCTATTAAAACAATAGTATTCCACTGTACTTTTAACAAGGGTTAAATTTTCTGATGGCCATCTAAGGTATTTCTTTGTTTAGTCTCTGTTGTGTACTGTCCAAAGTCTAGATTGAAGCAGGATACAAAAAATGTGAAACAAATAAACAGCTTATCCCAAATTAATCTACTGCAGCATTAATTTACAACTGTTATGTTGTGCCATTATTTCTCTATGCAATCCAATAGTACGTCACTTCTGCAGACTCCTCGGTTTTTCAAAAGTGTCCACATATTTTATAACCAAACCAGTCTTATGAAAATATTACAAAGTTAGATGTATCAAGGATCAAAGACACTATGTGTTGGCAGGCTTGTAGCATTTGCTATTAGTAAATTTTTATTGATTCAAATCAGATCATGGGTAAACCTGTAGCTAAAGAATATCCAAGCGTCTGACTTTTTCCATCTAACGCATGCTGTGTAGTTTTGCTTCACTTCACATACACTGTCCTCAGCCTTTTTAAAGGCTAATTTCTAGGAAGGTGACTGAGAAATAAAGATCAGCCATAATTACCTAGAATGTATTTCCTGAGCAAAGGTGTAGTGTTAAAGCATACTAGACTGGTATGCAAATGGAATCATTGACTGTTTGACTTCATGGAGCAAAAAAATGCACTAGTTAATATTCTCTGACTACTTTTTAATCTTTGGAAAACCCTGATAGCCAAGAAGCAAAAAGGCTCAATCCATTTTACTTTAAAAGAGGCAGAGATTTTTATATAACAACAACCAATGGAAGTATTAATAACATGGTATACACACAATTTATCCTTTTAAAAGAGGCACAACATAAAAATCAGTAATAAAATTAAATTGAACCTAAAGAAGCCAAATTCAAGTTTCTCTTTACTTTAAATATGTTCAAGACTCACTTCAAAAATATAACTGGAGGAAGATAGATTAAAATTAGTGAAGTATCATTGTTATGATTCCTTTGCCACTTACATAATCAAATAGTAAATTTCCATTCAGATAATTATGCAAAAGCGTGTACAGCATAAATTACAGCTATGAGGTAGCGATATGTGCAATATGCACTAATGTACATCAAGTACAAATGAAGGAAAACTCACTTTTTAAACAGTTTCAAGTCCCAGTTCAGAAACTGGCACATGCACCATGTGCTGCCCATAGAGTTCTGTACATGCTTAGTGCTCACCACATCGAAAGCAGTGTCACTTTGTTCCATGTTTACAAAGTACCGGTCTCAATGCTGGGGATCACATACACACAGCCCAAGTGCTGGATATAAACATCCAATTCCATCCATCAAGTTTTTGCACACATACTTCCCGATCCAGCAGGTTACGTGCCTGCAGAAGCTTCTAGAATCATTGTTCTATTGAGATGGTGCTGAACTTATTCATGCCAAATTGCTGGTGTCTCAGTTTGATTACTACTGGCTTGCAAAAATTACAATCTGTTCTCCATGTTGTGAAATAAATACGTATGCAAGATGCCCATGTTTTGATATGTATTTTTATTTCCCTGCAGTTTTCACTTATCAAGAACAAGTAACAGGGAAAGTTGTCTGAACTAGTGCATAAACAAACATTCTGAAACACCACTACACGTATCTAATTTACAAGAACCGTATAAAAAAAGTCACTAAAACACTACACTACGAAGGTGTCCAACGCTTACAGTCAGACTTTTTCCAACCCGTTACTTGCCTTGTAGCCACAGGAAAACTTTCCAAAATTGAAAGACAATCTGCCATGACCCTCCCCCCTCCCCAATTCCCTGGGATGGCTCGATATCTAGACATCCAATAATTATTGCAATGATATATAATGCAATACATACCTGGTAAAATATCATTTATGTGGTGTGTTACAGTTAAAAGCCGGTTAAATTATGCAGACCTCAGATAAAATATAATCAGTTGAAAATTTTCTTCATATCTGCACAGTTTAATATGTGCTAGATGCATAATTTGTACTAGTCAGGTTTTCTGTGTAATTATTTTTTATAAATTGGTATTATAAATAGAAATATACATTCAAAATATATGGAAAAGTGGGTTACTACATTAAATTTGCATGTATCGATCCATCCCTTTCCCCTGCACAGTAATAGAAAATACTATTTTGCCTTGAACTTCATATTTGACAGTGAAATGCCACTAAAGTATTTACCAAAAAGTCCATCTAAAATTGTGAAACAAAATGAACCAAGTGAAAACTTTACATTTCCTTTAGAAAAAAATTACAAGAATTTTTCCTAGCTATGAATCTTTAACTTTTTTTAGACACAAAGTTGAATTTATTTTTTACAAGATACAAAATGTAAACATGGCAAAATAAATAGTTAAAACAAGTGATGCAGGATCCCATTTCATGCTCATGATCCCATTTAAAGAATTATTTTTAAATCCATTCAGTTGCAAATTCAAGTGCAAAAGCATGATGATGAATATCTACTATTCAAGTAACAGAAATAATATTGATGATACAAATAAACTATTTTACAAGGTAGTGATTTTCCCAATTTTACAAAATGTACATTATATATCGACTTAATATACGATATGATAGTCCGTTTAGGTCCATTTTAATCCCCTGTGATCCACAGAGTTTGTTTTGCATTCAGCTGGAATATAAATGACACCATCAGCACACATTGAGCTACTGTGTTAGGTTATGTCACCTCCATTGCTACTGTAGTCTCTGCTATTCCATTCAAACCCAATCTTTCGGGTTCATGGTTCTCTCTGAAAATGAAGAGAAGGGCAAATAAATATATAGTTATAATAATGAGCTACATGGTATAATTTCTCAATTTTTGACATTTTGTTAACTCGGCACCTCTCATTTATTATCTGAGAAATGTTAAAAACAACAAAGCTAAAATTTTACTAGGAAGAAAATGACAATTTATGCAATATTTCTGAAACGGCAAATAGTTTCTCTCAAAGCATGTAGAATGGGAATAAAAATTTTAAAAAATCAGAGAAACTTAATTTGCATTAGAAGGATAAAACAATGTAGAAATATAGAAGGATTATACATTGTTGATACATAATCTATAGGATTTTAGATTTTTCTTGAAATTTGTAATATAAAATAATTGGCTGAATTAGCCTTCCACTTATGAGGGTAGATCATAAACACACTTTTTCCCAACAAGATACACAAATAAAATATTACTTAATTCAGCCTTTCTTGGGTTAGGATTCGCTGATAAATCCACTTTTGTTTTGTTTTTTAAAAAAAGGGAGACACGGACATCACAAAAGCTTGAGCTTGTTTCATTCATTTCCAAAAGACACACACCTTGCTATGCTGCTGATGGCACTGCTTGGAGTCACCTTTGGCACTCTATCCATACTGGCAGCAACTGTGGCAAGTTTTAAGGCGGTTGGCGATGGTGCTGAAGTCCTTGCATTGATATGTACATTGACTGGAGAAACAACACTGACATTGTTGAGGTGCACTGCATTGGTGAGACAAGAATTGTTCATAGGAAGTGTTTGAGAGCTGTTTGTGCACAATGCTGGGATTAAATGGTTTGTGGTGGTGTGACCGACTGTCCTTACAAGTTGTACAGCTGAGATCCCTGGGCTAGATGACAGAGCCATATTGGTGGAATACAGAGTTTTTGATGTTGCTGTTCAAAACAAAACAGATGTACTCAATAGGTTTCAAGCAAAATAAAATACATGAAATAAAACAAAGACTACCATCCCATTTTAATGTCTTCTGGCTATGGCATATTCCGTAAGTTGGTTTTTAGAATGATGTAAGTTATAAGGCAACATATATGGGGAGGGCACCAGGATGGAGCAAGTTATGAACCATGGTGGCACAGTGATTAAATGCAGTACTGCAGGCTAAGTCACTGCTCACTCCAGGAGTTCGATCCTAACTGGCTCAACGTTGGTTGATTCAGCCTTCCATCCTTCCGAGGTCAGTAAAGTGAGGACCAGATTGTTCGGGCAATATGCTGACTCTGTAAACCACTTCAAGAAGGCTATAAAGCTCGGTGAAGTGGTATATAAATCTTATTGCTACTGCTATGAAGCAATAATGAAAGTGATCAACATCCAAACATTAGGACTCATCTCTTAAATTCAAAGGCACACTGTAATACTTTAAAGTATGTAAAAATTTGCAGATGCCCAACACGAATTTTATTATTTTTATTAAATAATAAAAAGATCAAAATCTTCCATACTATGACTTAATTTTTTAAAAAAATCAACCATTATTGTCCTATCAAGCATTATCTCAGATTTTCTCTTGCATAGAAAGTAAGTATTAGCAACATCTTATTACAAACTAACATGAAAATAATGCAACAAAGAAAAACATACCTGTTGGCTGAACAACACCATTGATATTGTGGCTGGCACTCTGTTCCTTTGTCACCTCACCCCGATTGGGAGCGGGTGCGCTCACCACTGCAGATGCAGCAAAATGGGCACTGGCCGAGTCAAGCGTTTTTGACATGCAATCAGAAGTGCTTGAGCCCTGGGAAATTTACACAACAGTTTTCATAACTACCATCAGATTGACTCTTGATATAAACAGTAAAAAAATTATCCAGACCTAAGAGATGTTCTAATAACAGAACGGCTTCTAACTCTTAGACTTCAAGTACCTGTGTGGCTGCAGAAGAAGGGGCTGCTTTGAGTGAACAAATAGGCTTTCACTGGCTTCAGATTAGGTTCTGTCTAAAGCTAAATGTTTTTGCTTTCTATCTTTTACCTTTACCATTTTAAAAGTTGTGGTCCAGTGCTGAAATGTTAAAAGCACCTTTCTTTAAATGGAAATATCTCCACATCCCTTCCAAAGAGGATTAAATTTCATTTGTGTACGTGGGGATAAGAAACCCAAATAAGTACGAGACACTGAACAACAGGCTATATTGCAACCACTAACATAAATGCAAAAATATCAAAACACTCAAAATAATGTCCATTGTGTTCCTATATTAATAGTGTCATAATTTTCAAGGAAAGGCAATAATTCATACTATTAGACTATTTAAATAATGTTGAATCAACATTACAAAGCGGCTGGGGGGAAACTGATTTAGAAATGAATATCAAATTCTAAATATTAATAAATGAATCACTGGGTTTCTGTATTATATTACAAACTAGCAGATTAATTTTATTTCACCACAGGTTGTAGCCCAAGGAAGCTCATGCCTTACAGAATAACACACTGAATCTGCTATTCTTTAAGGTGCCTTCATGATTCTGGTGTTTTTTGCTGCCATCAGCTCAATATAGTAGTTACTCTTTGGAAGAATTGTGAGGTTAGTTGTATGAATTAAAAGAAAACAGATTTTTCTAAGAACAGATAAGACAAACACACAAGCACTAATAGTATTGGTTTATAATCAACAATGAATACAGCATGTGGGCTATAATTAATAGACAAACATGACTGTAGCAGTCCTTTTTTGTCACAATCATAACACTGCATTTATCTACTCTATTTTGGTTGCATGTTAAGTATATTAGAGAGTGGTCTATTTGAAGTAGATATGAAGACAAAAAAATGGGAGAGAGAAAAAAAAAAAAAGCAGAACTGTGTCTACATTGGTTTCTAGAATATAAGAGAAACAATGTTCAAGAAAGGTGTTTGTTACCTGTGCTTTTGGATATGTCTGTTGGGATTGATGCTGAGACTGCTGTTTCTGCTGGAGCTGAGCAAGTTGCTGCCTTTGCATTTGAACTAACTGCTGTTGATGTGTCTGAAATTGTTCTTCTGTAATACCCCCCGTTACTGTAGAAAGAAAGGACAACATGCTTGAATTTAAGGGTTCAAAGTCATACACCGGTAAGTCACTGCATAAGTTACATGGATTGGGAAACAAAGCAATTTTTAAATAGCTATATTACATAGCACAATGAATTTATGAAATGATCATTTTAAACTTGTAAACTAAGCTGTTCACTAATTTAGTTAGTTAACTACTTCTTCTTTTAAATTAAATAGCTCATGGTGTCTCTAACAAAAAGAATATATAGGTTAAGAAAAGCATCTGTAAAGTGTTACTTATTATTTTAAAAACTGCCAAAAACGAAACCAGCAGTTTCAGCTGCAATTAATCATCATTCATTAACTGAGTTGTTATATCTGTAGTATTCCGGAACTCAATGAGTTTTTTACTGTGATGTTCATGTATTTGCTAAAGTTATTAGGCTGGAGGCCACCAAAACTATAATTAGGGTAGTTTCAGCATGAAAATGTTTAATGAAACAAGAGATGAAGTCCTTCACATTTCGTATCAATAGTCCTGTCTGCACATTTTATCTTCCTAAGCCTACAGTTAAGCATAGAGTTTATCTCTTCTACTGCCTAGCTTTTTCAGACCTTTTTCAGTCCTCCCACCATTCAATATCATAGCCAGCAAATAGCAGTACTTCGTTAGTTCAAGGTTTAGTATGATATCTGAATGTAGGCTTATGCTACTTCTAAACCCATTGAAATAGAGAATATATTATAAGCAGGTCTATCTCAAATAATGGGTATAAAAATCTAACATGCTTATTTTTCTTGTACCAATTATCTCAGTTAATGATTAAGCACCTGCCTAGTTAAGAAAATACCTACAACAAATGAATTTCTTAATACACATAGCTACTGTATCACAAGTAGAGATACAGTTTACCAATTTCCTCTATGTGCTAAATTGTATCATTTGCTGTTTTTGTCTAACAGCTGATGGTTCATGAAAACTCCCACTTGTCTTGATTAGAATATTTCTGCAGATATTCATTTCATTTTCACTCATACTATTCCAATTTAGTATTTAAAAAAAAAAAAACCACAAGTATAATAAGAGTTTGGAAATAATTTTAGGATGGCCAATTAAATTAGCTTGTGCAATCCAACTGAGCTTAGTTTATTCAGAAACTGACAGGCTTTGTTGGTCAGTTATGTCAATATAATTTTTTTTATGAGAAACATATTCTATTCCAGAAGTTACCACAGCTTTCTGAAATAATTACTCAAATCTATGAAAATAAGCTAGAACTGAGCTAATGAGGCTAAAACTGGTTCAATAGCATTTATAGTTGCAGTTAAATTACTGTATATTTATTCCTACGGATAGTATATTTATATCTATAGTATGAAAGTCATAGAAACATTTTCAACTGTTTCAGTTCCTTTTTGAGTTTTCAATTCCATTTATAACACCAGAAATATTTCAGCTATTTTGCAACTCCAGGCCCTGTTTTGTGACTTATTATTTTACGTAAGCACCAGGGGCAAAGAACTATGCTATGTTGTAAAATAGTTCATATAGTAAAAAAAGGTTAAAGCTAAAATCAGAAAAAGCCATTCCTTTGATATAAATTGCTTTAACGTTCTCTATTGTTGGGTCAGAGTTGGCAATCTTTTAGTAATTGGGGTGCACATAATATTTTTAAGAAAGCAAGATGATCCAAACTGGTATACACATGGATAGGGCCAGGATTTTTTATATTTTTATATTTTATTTATAGAATGTTCCAGGATTTCTTAGCTGCAACTTGCACTGTAAGGCATTTTAGAATTTATACTGCAGTTTGTTAGTTACTTTAACTACAGGAGTTTCTATAAAAGCTCTGGAGCTTCAGGCTACTGATTCCTGTAGTAAATATTTTATTTATATATTTATTTTACATGCTGCCCATCTCATAGTCACACAACTCTGGTCATGTCACCAATATTCTTTTCTCCAAAAACTATTAAACGTTTTGATTTTTAAAGAATGGAAAAGTAATGTACGCTCTTCACCCTGATAATGTTCCTTTGAAGGGAAAGATTTCAGGAAGAGCAGAGCAGATGCAATTCAACTATATATCTTTGTTCAGATCTTTGCCCAAGAATAAAAATAAAGAAAAAGGGCAAAGTGTCATTCCTCAACTTATGACTACAGCTGACCCCAAAATTTATATTGTTAAATAAGACATTTATTAAGTGAGTTTCCCCACATTTTACAACCTTTCTTGCCAGAGTCAAGTAAATCACTGCAATTGATAAATTAGTAACCCAGCTGTTAAGTGAATCTGGCTTCCCCACTGACTTTGCTTGTGAGAAGGTCACAAAAGGTGATCACATGACCTTGGGACACAGCAACGGCCATAAATATGAATCAGTTGCAAAGCATCTGAATTTTGATCACATGATGATGGGGATGTTGCAAAGTTAGTTAACTGAAAAATGGTCAAAAGACACTTTTTTCAGTGCTGTTGTAACTTTGAACAGTCTAAACGAACTGTTGTAAGTCAAGGACTATCTGTATATCCATGCATTTCTATTACAAGTAGTCCTCGACTTACAACCACAATTTCTATTACAGGTAGTCCTTGACTTACAACCACAATTGAGCCCAAATATTTTGTTGTTAAGTAAGACATTTATTAAGTGAATTTTGCCCCATTTTACGACCTTCCTTGCCAGAGTTGTTAAGTGAATCACTGCGGTTGTTAAGTTACTAACACGGCTGTTAAGTGAATCTGGCTTCCCCATTGACTTTGCTGGTCAGAAGGTCGCAAAAGGTGATCACAACACGACCCTGGGACACTGCAACCGTCATAAATATGAGCCAGTTGCCAAGCCTGAAGAGAGATCTACAGTTCATCCTGAGGTTGAACATGATAATGTACAGAATACTTGAGACTACAAGTAGTCCTTGACCTACGACTATTTAACAACTTTAAAGTTACAACTGAGCTGAAAAAAATGACTTATGACCAGACTTCTCATTCACTACTGCTGCAACATCCCCGCAGTCCTATAATCAAAATTTGGTTGCTTAGCAATCAGCATGCAATTTATGACAGTTGCAGCATCCTGAGGTCATGTGATTGCAAAGTCAAGGGGGAAGCCAGATTTGCTTTAATGGTAGTGTGATTTGTTTAACGATAGTGGCAAAGTTGTAAAAGAGTCACAAATCATTTAACGACTGCATCACTGCCCAAAAGTTCCAATTGTGGTCATGTCAAAGATTTAATTATATGATCCAATTATAGTCGTATGCCAAGGTTTAATTGTTTCATTCAGTTCATTTCTCTCCCCAATCATTTAAGCTTTTCCTCTGCTTAAAAAATCACCTCACATATGAAATCTAGAGAGCTACAGCTAGTTTTCCAAATGTAAAGATTTTTTTGACCTGTAGGGACAAAAGCAGGTAAAAATCTGCTTCCATTATTGGATAGGAGTCAAATGTATTTTAGCATGGACTGTTTCAACAACCTACAGAGGAGACTTGCTTCTCCTCAATAAAAACATATAAAACATCCAAACCTAAAAAATGATGCCGTATTCAATATACATACTGACAAACAAGACGTATTTTGTAGATAACACAGAATTCAAGCAATATGCTGGAAATTACTTCCTAGATGTATCTGTCTCTTAATTCAAAATATTTGTCTTTCTCTCACTCATTAGGACAGCCTTGTACCAATCAGGAAAACACTTTTAGAATACTACTGAGCCTTAAATTCTCATGTTTCAACCCCTCTCTGCAGGGAGGGTGGCCCTATTGGATTGGATTGCCCCAGGCCACTAATGGACCTGATTGGATTCCAGAGGGAGCTTGAGGTTATTCCAGAAAGCTTGCTATTTAGCCCAGTTGAAGCCTTGGAGGCTGAATGGAATAAAAAAATGGCAACAATTTTACACTGGATTGTGCCTGAGTGACCTTTCTATGCACATTGTTCCCAGTTACCCATGGTATACAATGGAACTAAGGGAACTTAAGCAGGCTAAGAGACGCCTAGAGCACTGATGGCGAACCTTTTTGAGGTTCGCGCGCCCGTGCCCACACCCACAATGCAACGCACGTGTGACCCTCCTATGCATGCACATACTCCCCCCACCCCCACGCATGTGCGCGCGACCCTGGGGTTTCTAGGCCCAAAAAACAGCTGAAGTGCGGCAGAGCCAAAAAAAACAGCTGATGGGCGCTACCGAACCAGTTGGTAAATTTAGCTGCCAGTTCAGGGGGAGGGGGT
>JANHJO010002857.1:96083-108808 GCA_032468235.1 Pseudoxyrhopus heterurus
GCTGCCGCCTGCTGAGAAGACTCCCTCTCTTTTCTGGGAGCTGACAAAAAGAGCTGCCTGCCAGGAGTAATCTCAGTTCTGTTGAATCTAAGATCTCCTCCCCTCCCAGAATTGAGATTTCAAGCCTGATAAAGGATTTCCCCTCCCCTTTGTTCAGTTCAGAGAAATCATTCATTGGAATAGAGTTAAAATCCTGACAATTTTTTCCCCTTTTCTTGCAGTACAATGTAAATTATTCCCCCATCCTATAGAACCTCCCCATCTCTCCCCAAGGCACCCCATGCTCCTTTATCTGGGACACTATCTACTTCATCCCAATCCAAGAATGGACACAGTATTTTTACAGGGAAAGAATGACTAGCTGCAATGATCCATTAACATTAGGATAGCTATTTATTTTAATAAACAAATTTATATAGCCGCCCAACTCATCCACAGTGATTCTGTATGGCATGCAGCATTAAAAATCCACAGTTAAAAATTCATAATTAAATCCCTTCCCACCTCATGGTGGTGACAACAGAATCAAATATACTACTTAATTAGCTCCCAATGGGGTCCTCAGGCCTGCTGACAAAAGGGTGTCTTCAAAGCCTTGAAGAAAAGCAACAAGGTGGGAGGGCAATCTTATCTCTTGGGGAATTATATTCCAAAGGAAGGGAGCCACCACAGAGAAGGCCCTTTTCCTAGGTCCCATCCAATGTACTTTCTTGATAGTTGTGATCCGTTATGAAATGGAAATCATTGCTAGATGCTAACAAATAAGTATGTGTAGTACTAACATTTTGGAATTTTAAGCACTTCAAATTTTATCTTTCACCTCCCTTCCTTCCATTTCTTAAAATGGACTGGAGTACCAGGAGCCTTCATAGTCAGATACTTTGCTTGCTCCTCAGACAAGCATTCACTATTTTTACAAGAACATAGATAAGCAGATCATGGATTCAATTCAGAATGGAAGACTGCTTTCTCAATTCTAATTATGACAGCCAGAAGCACACCATTGTTAATGGCAGGAGATATACTTCTGGAAATTAACTGCCAAGTAGTTGAAACAACTGAAGTCATATTTGTGTCTGAATTCTAAATGCCTAATATGACATTTAAGTCTAGAAGCAGACTAAACAAGTAAACACATATTGAAACTGAATTAAGACTTCAGAGCATCAATTATCAGATGTTGAGAGGAAAAAAAAGCAGAAATGGCCACTGATAATGTACAGGCCAAGATATGATTCAATTACAGTCCTGTAATTCAGTTAAGGCCATATCAATAATTAAAAGCAGCAATTTTGTCCTCTAGTATACTGTATCTTGATATACTTCAACAACATCTTCAGGTTCACAACTTGTCAAATTTAATAGCCTTCGCTAATAATACTATAGCTAACATGATCTGAAGCAATTTCATTCATAAATAGAAACCTTTCTAAAATACCTGCAGTAAAAAGGAAGTAGAGAAAGAAAGATAATTTTAACAACAACAAAAAAAAGATCCAAAGTATGTTTTTTCTTCTGACCAAAAATTAATATTAAGATTAAAAGTAAAAAAAAAAACTTTTTTAAAAAAAGTAAAATTCTTACAGCATAATATTGGCATCCTGCTCTTCTTCTGAATGCACAGGCTCCATCAGGATCATTTTCTTCTTCTGGCTCAGATATTGGTGAGGATACCTAAAAGCCAAATAAAACTAATTTAAAAACATGATTATCATTCCTGCAAATATTTCCTTCCTCAGCTAAGCAACCCAATATATTTCAAACCAGGAAATACACATTTAAAAGTGAAAATAAATTTCAACAAATGGCTTCTGAAGAGGCTTCTTGATAATAGTTTGTATTACATTCTGAGAGATCAAATGCCCAAAGATCCCACTGAATTTTCAAAAACTCAGCTAGGTTTTAGTCATTTTCACAAACCTAACCTGTTCTTTGGATTCCGAATTACTGTTAATATACTGTATGGTATTTTATCCAAATGTACCTTTAATCACAAATCCTTTTCTTATTATTTTAGAAAAAAAATCAAATTCATGTTGCTTTCCCCTCCCCCCCATTTCTATCCAAATACAAATCAGGATTCTTCCACTTACATATAAAAAAGATCTGCTTTATAATGTGGCTGACATGTATTACCTGGGGGAATTCATCTTCATCTGAACTGTGGAAGTCATATTGTTTGATATCACTTTTACTGATCACAGGCAAGGGCTCAGTAGTAGACTGCTGAGGACTTATTACACTCTCAAGTTTAGGCTTCTTTGGATACTTCTTCTTTTGACGGACAACATCAGACACTTCCTCTTTTAGAGATGAATGGTGAGCATGCTGTTTGTATACAGTAAATTTTGGACAAAACCCCCCACATTGTTAATCATTACCTGATTTTCATGAAATAGTAAATAACTTTTTCTCCAATAGCTACCCCCAGTTATATTTACAAAACTCTGAACAAGTAGTACATACGTAAAGCATATATTATTCAAAGATTTAGACATATTTATTGCATTTATCTTGTATCATTTTAAACTAACTTGTATCATTATAACTAACATTTTAAACACTTAGTATTTCTAAAGAATTTGTGTCTAGTATGCATTGTTTCTCCCCAGTGAAAAACATAAGATTTTCAAAAGGATCTTTCTCCTGTCTTCAAATACAATTTAAAAACAGCTAAAGCAACATTGCATTTTTAAGATGTTTACATGAGCTTAGCATGGAAAACAAGAATAGCCCAAATAAAGAGTGATAAGTGCCTACAATGTAATAACCACTAGATGTCATCAAAGTTAAAAAATAAAGACAAACATTTAAACAAAATTAATCTTTTAAAAAATATTTGGAATTTTTTAAAAAAAAAACGTAATGTTATTTCCTACAAATATTAGAAGTCCAATCTCTAAAACCTCTGAAATAAATACATCCAATTCCATTATTACGTGGATATGACTAATGTGTTAGATTTTGTTAAAAAAAAAACAAATCATCAAATAATTAACATGTATTGAAAACTCTTCTGTGATCATAAAATTGTCACAGACCTAATATTTTAATGATTTTCAAAGAATCCTAATGATACATTGCCTAAGAGATGTAGAAGATAATGCTAAATCAAAATACTGGTGTGAAAAATATAAGAGGCAAAATTATTCTGTCGGAGATGTATTTAATATAGTGTGGGCAATCTAAAGCCTGCAAGCACCCAAAAGTATATTTTTTCAGCATCGAGATACTGGACTGTTAACAAAAATATGAAATCTTCATTGAAGCTTAATGCATATACCCTAACCCAGCAAAAACATGCATCACTATCTGGAAATTATCTGTTCTATGGCTTTACTGTTATTACCATCCCAGTATCTTTTAGAAAGGTTTCCTACTCGTTCACTAACAATTGTACAAGTTTTGAGGAATAAGTAGATGCAATTAAGAAAATCTATTTAGCATAAAGTTGTGAAAATTCTGTATAATGGGTTATATATGCAAGCTTAAATATACTGATATTTTTTACAAGGATATCAGCGAGATTGGCACAAACAGTAGAAACTTTGCACTAGCATTAACAATACTGGATCTAATCTACATGAAGTTGTTAACACTCTAAATTCAAAAATTGACAGCTTCCCAGATCAACTAAAGTTGATTTTCAAATAGTTACTAGTAGTATCATATAACTGATCATATTTATCTTCTCTCTAATGTACAGTATGCTCATTTTAAATGTATTTTTATTTTGCTTTGATGCCACTGATGGAAATAAACATAACAGGATAGGAGAGAAGAACCATTGTTTGAAAAGCCTCTAATACTTCCCAAATTACCTAGCTAAAATATCCTCTAATTAAGCAATAAATGTAACAACTAAAAGTCAGTTACCTACCTTAACTTTACATTCTTGAACTTTGTGGTGATTTCCATTATGAAGTGCTGCAGGAGTGGTGTTCATCTCTTTCTCAGTTGAATTAAGCTTAACTTCATTAAGGATTTCTCCTCCATAATCACCCAAATGGTATCTTTTAAAAGAATGAGAGAGCTTATAGATCAAGAATATAGCATAATAAATGAACCTTTTAAAAATATTTTTATTTTACAGAAACCCTACAAGATGTTCTGATTATCTTTTAAAATGCAGAAGAGCAGATGAAAAGTATTATTTTGTTTAAGGTCATTTTACAACTGATGAAAGATGGAATAATGTTCTACACCAGCTGCTATATTTGTTAATTAAGCCAACAGCATATTACAGGTTAAATATACTACAGGTAGTCCTCAATTTACGACCATAATTGAGCCCAGAATTATGGTTGTAAGTAGAGGTATCACATGACTAGATTTAAAGTTAAGGTGATCTTTTATTATCTTTGTTAAGTGAATGCAGCAGACATCGCATGAATCCATTTTCCCCAATGGGTGGGGATTTTTTTGCCAGAAACAATAGCAATAGCGATAGCACTGTATTTATATACCGCCTACCAGGCCTTGCAACCCTCTCTAAGCGGTTTACAATGTCAGCATATTGCCCCCAACAATCTGGGTACTCATTTTACCTACCTCGTAAGGATGGAAGGCTGAGTTGACCTTGAGCCTGGTGAGATTCGACCTGCTAAATTGTAGGCAGCTGGGAGCTGAATACTTAATTACTTAAGTACAGCATTCTTACCCTCTGCACCACTCAAGGCTCTTGAGAAGCCAGAAGTAAAAACCAGAATCTGACAAAAAAACATTGCAGAATTCTGCAACTGTCCATAAAGTCAAGCCAGTGGCTAAGACCTCAAAATGTGATTAGGTGACCGTAGGGTATGGGTGGCCACCAAAACTTTTGAGAACAGATCGTACGTCGCTCTTGGGAGATCCTTCATAATTTTGAACAATCGTTAAGCAACTGGTCTTCAGGTAAGGATTATCTGTACTATTTGCAATGCAAGATGACTTTCCTTGATAAGAATGATTAACTCGAAAAAAGGTTTTACCTTTTCTCCACAACTTCTAATGTCAAATGTAGTAACTCTCGTTTTGTTTTCTCTCGTCTCTTAATCATCTCTAAAATTGTTATGGCTCTACTGAACTCTCGTCTTAGTTTCAGCATCTTCTCGTAAGAGGCTTCATCATTTTTCCGATTCTGTTAGAAAAGAAGTATTTGAATGAAAAACGTATCTTGATGATGTAGTCAGACTGAGTTTAAACTTGACTTTATATGGCTTTTATTAATACTGAATATTTGGAGGAGTTAGGGCAGAACATTAGAAGCAGAATTGTCATTCTTCATTGCAGCTTCTAGGACAAGGGTCTTTAAACTTGGCAAGTTTAAGAGTTGTGGACTTCAACTCCAAGAATTCCTGAGCTAACATGACTGGAGGAGGAATTCTGGAGTTGAAGTCCACAAGTCTTAAAGCTGTGAAGTTTGAAGACCCCTGTTCTAGGACAACCAAAGTCAAGGGCTAGAAAACCATGCAGTTTTCTAGCCAGTCTGGGAAGAATCACCAGAATTCAGGACAATCATCCTGCCTAGGACAGAAATATTCTCTTTGTGGAACATACTTTTGAATTCAATCTTTAATGAACAAATATATAAAAAAGTACCTGTCTGGTGAATTGAAATACTAAATAAAGAATTATGTCTGTTTGTATTAATGTGTCATTTTTCACAAGCTCTATGGATTTCTATGTCTTGTATATACTAACCATTTGAGAAATGAAATTAATCTTTAAAATTCTGCTTTAAAATTAAAGCACCCCATGAATTCATACAAGGAGTCATGCATATCCAAATCCAAATATCTCAAAAATCATAAAAATACAATAAATACACAGAGATATTTCAGTACTATAATGTAGTATCTCATGAGTTTCCACAATCTTACATTTGAGCAAATAAAGAGGTGGCCTAGGTATGCCAACACCCATGGCTATCACAATAAAGCCCTCTTGTGTCACCTTCTCACAAATTCCATTCAACAAAAGCATATGTTAAACAGCCTACTGACGTTTTCTATGCATGTTCTTAAAATTCATGTGTGTGTGTGTTTGTCAAATGTATATGTATGCAGTAATTTAACATGTGCCTTAATGAATTCATTTGCCTTTCAAAGAAAAGGTAAAATAGTATTGCACCTTAAACTGTGGATATAAGGTTGCCTGCTGTTCATAAAACAAATGTTTTATGTGCAGTCTGATCCACCAGGAAAATATGAGGGTAAATCTCCCACAATTACATAAAGGGACACTGAATTCTCATAGCAGTTCCCTACAAAAACCCTCATATTGACAGCAGTAAATGATTTTCTGGGGAACATTGTGTTATTTATTTACTTTTATACAGGTTGCACATCTTTTAATAAGAAATAAACTCTCAAAAGTAATAGTAATTTAGTGTGTAAGCAGCATTTAAAAAGCATACACAAAGCAACTATAACAGCATGCAACTTTTCTGGGGGAAAATTGGCCGTTAAATTCAGTAACCGGTTGCACCACATTTAGCAGCAATAAATTGCAACCAAATGCTTGCTGCAGTTTGTAGACAGTTTTTCACATTGCTATGTAAACGTTTAGGTCCATTCTTCAATAGTGACACACTGGAAAACCACTGAATTGAGAAAATTACCTTTCTGGTCTGCATTTTCTCAGTTCTCCTCCGAAAAGCCACATAGGGGTCATTGTTGGTAGAACCATCTCTTTTCTCTTGTTTGATTTGGGGGATGAGAGATGGGCCTCGGCAGTTCTTACGTTTCCTTACCCAGTAGTCATAGACAGCCTTAATAAGATAATCATCCTCATTTAGCAGCAACTTAGCTTCCTGAAGTGTTACAAGCTGAAAGAGATACAAAAATACATTTCTAAAACAATCACATCAGAGATTTTAGTGGCTATTCTTCACAATAATTCAAGATGTGAATTTTGTATGAAGAAATGTAGAATCAATACTGTACGTATACAAACACAGTTAACATAATACAGTTCTCCAAAATTTCTTCATGTACCCACAACTATTTTTTTCCATTATATTCTCTGGGCACATCCAGAGAAATGTATTATGTTAACTGTGTTTATGTAAGTATACTATATTGTATATCCCTTGGATACATCCTCCACAGCTCTTGCATGGCAAATTAAAAAAGCCACACACACACAAGAAAATTGGTCATACTTCTAAGAGCAAATACTACTGTAATCAATGGAATGACACAACTGAATACAATATAATTACCCTCATCAACAGGAGTATAAATTATCAAGAACTAAAACCTAACTTGTCTACAATTTTAAATGTGCACCAAATAACTAATTTTATCCAAAAGCTTCTCAATTAAGGTATTTAATTTTCCCTATTTCAAAGAAAGTTTTTCAGTTATTGCATATTTTTTATTTTATTCTTTTAGGAGGCTAGCAAGTACATTTGGATATTATATCATAAAAATGGTGTGTGTATGAATGCCTTAGAATTTATAGCAAATATGCTTCCAGCCTTTTACTCAGTACGAGATCTGTCCTGAATTATACACACAGAAACCCTTCAGTGAATATTATTTCGCTGTAAATAGAGTAGTCTGTAGTATTCAGAGTATTTTAAAATCAACTTTTAGCTAAACCATTTTGTTTTTTTATTAAAGAAAAAAACTGGAAATGTCAATGCTTCATTTTATGTAGGTGTGTTGTTGCATTTTTACAGTATTTAAACTGTTAAAACTTTTTTATTCATATGTAAAATGATTATAAAGACAATTGTGATGTTCACGAATAGATTGTGTTCAAACTGAGATAAAAAAAACCATTGAAAAAATGAAGTATTACGCTGTTGTGGAAATAAAAATAAGTCTGCAGGAGAAATGGTCTCTAGGAAGCTTTTCCAATATGGCAAAAATGGAAGAAACCCCCAATGTACCCTGATCAATCTAAAATTAGTCCTTTCTAATTCCCATTACAATACATGAGATTTCAGTTAGTTACAACCTATTTATATCACAGATTTAAATGGGACTTCAATGTAATTAACTTTAGATTGGAATTTACTCAGAAAACCTTTCAAACCAATTACCTAGAAACTCTTAAGTCTTTCTTTCTAATAAGACTATCTTATCTATTCCCAAAGTCAGATTTCTGAGCTGATATGAATTATTTCAAGGAGAATATTTCTTAGATAAAGTAATTTAATCTGCTTATTTTTGTTACTTTTTTTTAATTAAGTACCCAGACATTCTGGGTGGTCATTAATTCTGAAAGTTGATATTCTTATATGCAAAAATAAATTGTATGAATTGGTTCTTAAATTTCCAAATGGCAGATTCATTGATTTTAGGTATTTTAAGCCACAAGTTCTATTAAACAGTTTAAGACTCACCCCTGGAAAATTATAGTTATTTTTTTTTTGTACTGATATGCATTTGAGATCTATTGACCATCATAACCACAAACAATTCTTTCAAATGTAAATGATCATTTAATGGAAAATTCACTTCACAGTTGAAAGACCAGACTTCCCACTTTGTAACAGCTACGTAGATTTTACTGTATCCTGCATTAAAATATTACATAAAATCTAACTCAATTCCTTTCTCTTTCTGATATGTACTTTCAAAAGCAAATATGTATTCCAGATATTTTTGAATTTTTTTTATTATGAACCAATAAACGTTCTATTGGATTAAAGTAAATAACTTCCAATCCAAAGAATGGAGACCTGTATCTATATTATAAAAGGCAATGGCAATATTAATACAAATAAGTCAATCAATTCAGCACCCTCCTTTCCCTTTCATGCTACCTGGTCTCATTTCATACACTTATTACAACATAAGGATCCAGCTTTTTAATCTTACCACTTGGCAATATCAAGAAGCTGAGGATTTATGTGTCTAAAAGTTTCATGTTTTAAAATAGAATAACAGCTACTAAAATGTTTATATCTTCATAAAAGGTATGTGGGTCTTTTTCTACATCAACTTATTTAAAATAATTAACAGACACTGAATTCTGGAGTAATTCAAGAGAATTTGGATAAAGTTTGAGATTAAGTGTATGATTCGTACTGGAGAAATGTACATGTATTAATCAAAGAAGGAAATAACAGATAAAATAATTTTTCTCCAATACTTCAAATGTAACATTTATGGAAATCATCGCTTTCTCATTGCATTCATCACATCTGTAACAGGAGCACAGCCATAGTAGCCTAAATCACTACCTGCCTAAAATCATCTTGTCTCCTTGTCTAAAACAGCTATTATGTGGTATAAGAAATAGCTCTCAAAGTGAACCCATTTCCACATACAAGGCCTCTAAATATTATGGTAGAGTGGGAAAAGTGGGAAAAGTGGAGAGCAGTAAAGAAAGGTAAACTCAGGCAAATGGATGTATACAAGTACTCCTTGAATAATTTATATATCATAATATTTCTTCTTAATTTCTTTATATAATATGAAGGATGTATATTTAGCATTTCTGGTAATAAGAAATAACTCATGCATTGTAAATAAAGGCATCCACATTTAGCAAAACTAATAAAAATTCAATTTTATCTGCAACTGCTATAATGAAGAGTGGAGAGGGGGTGTTGAATTCATGATACCTGATTAGAACTAGCTTTTTCAAGCCTGTCTATCATAATTTCAAATTGCAGTGGTTTGATTTCCATCTTCCGATTAAGTCTATTTAATAATGTTTCATCTTCTGAGTCCATATCATAATCAGGTTGTTCATTGTCCAGATTAAAGGCTGAAACATAGAGAAAAAAATAGTTTAATTTAAAATGGCATGCTTAAATGGATATAAATATGCTAATGAACTATATGTGGCCGGGAGAAGGGGGGGAGGGAGACTATCTAGTTCAAGTATTGGAGACAAAAGACTAATTTTTTATTACTGGTCAAGCCAATAATAAAGAAGAAGGGGTTAAGAAAGATTGCATGTGTCAGAGCCACAGAGTACCTTAACTGGAGAAAAACAGGTATTAAGCAACTATGGCAAAATAGTACCTTTACTAAAGAAAGAATCATTAGGATTAATACAATGAAAAACAGGTAGTTTGCAAAACATTTACAACGAACCAAGTTGTGAGATATTGAATCTTAATACCCAAAGTCAGTAGACTGTTATAAACACATTTTCAAACCAACAGAATAAATTACAACAGAGAATAGAGAAAATCATATCATAATTTCAACTCAACCATGACCCTTATAATGATCACTTTATTTATCACTTCTTTACTGGCATTTAGGAAAGGCTGATTTTAAAATTTTGTATTTATTATTGAATTTATATCCTATCTATTAAACTAAATGCCACCCATATCATGGTTAAATAAATTAAGTTATATCTGCCTTCCTTTTTTATAAAACTTTTGAATATCAAACAGCAATGAAATCAATGCAACTAAAACAAAAATTATAATACATTTCATTAAAAGAACAAAGGCTTTGGGGAGCACGTATATTTTGGCCTCTTTTCTAAAGTTTGCGATATCTGAAAGCAAATATTTCTTGTGAAGGGTATGCCATAGGCTGGGCAACACTAGAGAAGGATGTATCTGTGATGTGGTGTAGCGAGCTTCTGACAATAGAGAAACCTGCAAGTTTATTGTGTAATAGGCTATGATTTAAACTTAGAGCAAGACATGATATGCTACGTCTGGATGTTACCCACCCCATCCAGTGCTGAGATCCTGAGTTTACAGATTTTTTTTTCTTTTGTTTTAAAAGTAAGCCTATTTCTAAGGCTTAAAATATTACTGGACAGAGTGCCGAATCATTAATTCTTTATTAATACTTTCACAACAATGTTTTTTCTTATTTACAAATAAAATATTACAACTTATTTCATGTTCCTTTTCCAGTAAGAATTTCATGACCCTACTTTTACAATGGAGGGGAGGGGGATGGAGTCAAACAAGACAGCAAGGGAAGAAAAACCCAGAAATTCTTGTTTCCCAAATTTCTATTTTTTGCCCATGCATCTTTATATTTCTTCTTAGAATTACAAAAATGGGCTTTCAGTGGTCATGTGATCTAGCTTTGTAGTGAGCTATGTGAATGACACAACAAAGATGTTTCAATTTTACAAAAACATGCTATATCTTATTTCATTTATGTTAATAAGCCACAGGTTTTCTCAAACAGGTTTATATCACAGCTAGCCCTTTACATCATATATGATCCTTTCACTTGTTTATAAATTCAATGTTTTGCAATAAACTACCAGTCAACCTAATCTTGAAGTTAGAAAAACAAAAAAAATAACATAAAGCTAACCATTAGACAAGCATTGTCAAGAGACATATAAATATCCAGAAAAATGTGCATTTTAAGCACTAATTGGTGTTCACTGGAGTAATTTTGTAGAAAAACAGACTTGCTTTCTATCTACTTCCACTCTAAATTAAAATTGTAAGGGATGATTTTGGGGTAAAAATGCTAAAAGAAGTTTTCATGTAAAAATAAACTCAATAGAAACACCACAATTGACTTCTATAATCAGCAAAATATCTAGCTACTCTGGTATCACAAAATGATAATTTATGAATTTTCTTGGAAACACATAGTAAAGTTTTGATGAAAACTATTCATATATCTGTCAATGAGAAGAATTCTCTGAAAAAGTAAGTTACATTTTAATCACCACACTTACATTATAAAATCTATTTTTATCAAATTTTCTAAACACAAGTGCAGGTCCAAATACGGAAGAATGCAAATTACCTTCTTGAAGTAGTCAGTTTAAATCTCAGTTATTTGCTTCCCCCATTTAAAAATTAAAATTTAACTTTGGGCTTCCCATCTTTCCTAAATAAAGGTTAATAATGGCAAAAGTGATAAAAGATAAGCAGACAAGAAATACTCTGTTTTTGCACATCATTATTATGTACACACATCAATTATATATTACCTGTTCATGAACCTTGACATTTTGAATTCTTTTAAACAATAACACAAAACATAATAGGACAGGATAATATAAAAATGATAGCAGAGCGGAAATGTCAACATTAAAACTAATTTTAAAGGTATAAAAGACCCGAAAGATCTTCAGAAGTATTGAAAGGACAACAGACTAGAAATCAGGTAAATTTTCTTAAACCATTCCTACTTGCCTCATAACAAACAGGAAACCTACAAAAAGACCTTAAGCAGGTTATCTTACACATCTTTTGGGATCAAGCCAGTATCAATGAGACAAACCAATTTTCTAAATATCAGAACATAAAATTTAGAAGTTTGATGTGTAAGTACTTTAGTCCACAAAAATAAGAAAACAGATTGTTCCTTTACAACGTGAATTTAATAATAACTTCCTTCTCTTCAAGACAAACGCCCAAATCTCTCTCAAAATACCTTCCTTCCCATTCTGTGGTTTTGACAGGCAATTAAAACAAACAAACAAACAGTAGTTAATGCTGTACTTACGTTGAATATGAATGAACTGCTTTGGCTGTTTAAATTCTCCTTTGTACAGACGACTGTAATAGTTGACATTACTTTCTGCTTCAGGAACTGGAATAACCATATTCTCTTTCTTTTCTCTGAAGACTTGCTGTGCTGAGATTGCTCTTTGCAAATGGTGTTCCTAAAAAAAAAAGCATATTATTTTTATAAAAGCAGTATTTTTTTTTATCAAATAGAAAGTCTAAATTTGGGGAATGTTTCCTTTTAGGACAGCGAGATACCGTATATACTCGAGTATAAGCCGACCCGAGTATAAGCCGAGGTCCTAATTTTACCCAGGAAACCTGGGTA